>NJDD01002629.1:9592-30082 GCA_002245505.1 Calephelis nemesis
CGCCCGCGCCGCCGCCACATAGACAACGTCAGTTCGCGTTGGAGAGTTGCCTGTGACGCTTGTTTGCGAGCTCAATCCCTCAGATACGGTGCTGGCTTACGGTGTGCCCGTAATACGACACGTTTGGAGGGACCATTGCTGCTACTGGTGTACCTGGTGAACTGAACATTGAACAGTGTGCTTCTAGTGTTGTGACAATGTATATGTGTTGATTTGCAATTGAAATCTTTACGATAAAGGATTTTTGACGACGCTACCAGTTCCGGATCAGCTCAGCCGGTGAGTAGCGGTTCTTATCGCAAGGCGCGCTATCTCGGACTCACGCATTTCCGACCCCGCCCGATAACAGCAACGGTGCCTACGGCCGCGTTGACGACCATATCAAAATCCGGTTGTAGTTTAGGTATTACGAATTTAAGGCATACGTGAACTCTACAGGTGGAAGTAAATATAAACTTCGAGGTCAAATTAATAAAGGAAGTGAAACGGAAATAAATGTATACACTTAAAGTTTTTAGTAGAAAATATGTAGTATCTAACTATTGGGATGCTAAAATAATTTATTGACATACTTAAGTAGTTTATGTAAATAAGTTATGGGGATGCGTCGACATATGTGTCATCTACCCTATAGGTAATATTTCAATTAGTTTACTAAAACAAAGGGTACATAAATATTTATTAATTAATATAACAAATATTATTTATGTTAAAATACATAGGTACATACCCAACAATTAGAATCATTAAAATATATCGACTTGTTTTAATTTGTAATAGGTACCTAATATCTTCTACCTACCATCACAAACAAAAGCCGTAACGTAATTTTGACTAGATTATGTGTCGTTACACACTTTTGATTTAGTATGATCAATATGGTACAGTCGATTCCAAAAATTATAATTAATAAAAATATGTACCTTTTTCATAACTTTAGTTTTACATCCTTGTCATTTAACTGTATTATAAACTAGCCTGCATCCCTTTTGCATTAAAACGTAACCCTATTCGTGACCAGTTGAAATCGCTTTCACTTCAAGATTTTGATGAATTACAGATATATGTATATTAAGTAACATCACTACTCTTCAAAAAGCAAAGTGAATCAAAATTATTCCTATAATTTTCTTGTGATGCTTGTTTGCTTGTAAACAGGCAAGGATTCAAAAAAACGTTTTTTTAAATTTAATCCATCGCAATTATAAATTCCAGTTTTACGGTTTCGTAATTTCTATAGATAGGTACCTATATTAATATTTATGTAGGTACAGCACGTCTAAGTTAAAATGACAAGCCCCCCACTGCATTTGCGAGTACTATCTGTAGTAGGTATGATCGCAATATTAACATGTAAACACTTCTGTTATTGGACATTCAGTTACCTACCTATTACATTTCAACGAATCTCTTCGAACGTGTTGGTAATTAACAAATCGTCCGAGCGCGAGACAGAGAAGAGGTCTATTTTTATACAGATTCCATTTCTCAGAAAAATTACAATTACTCACAAATAAAATATCATCATAAATATTCGCATTAACGGCCGCTCTCAAAGATGTCAATTAACATTAATTATTATCATATTTCAAAATTTCATACCAATATTGCAAAATTTTATATTGAAATGGCGACTTATTAAATTATTAAAAGCAACTGATGTCTATGAGAAGGGCCGTAAGATATTTAAATTTATTAACTAAATAAGCAGTGAGGCGCGTCAATTTAGCTTTGATGATCGCTAGACTAATGTAACATTAGGTATATTATGTGTGTACATATGATTTTACAAGATTTTTTTAGGTAGGTATTCAGGTAGACAAATTTCACTTTATTTAACGACAAAGTAAGCAAGTCGCATGCGAAATAGATCAATTTTAACTTACTATACTTACCATAAGTATACCTACTCCTCATCATCGTCTTGGCGTTAACACTGCCAAGAGCCAGGGTTCGTCTTCATTGTTCTTTTACAACACCCTTCTTGATCTTAAGCATATTCCAAATTTACATTATTGCCTTTCAAATCCTCCTTCATAACGTCAAGCTAACGATTTCTAGGTCTTTCGCAAAATCTTTTACTTGTCACTGTTAAGTTAAAGGTACTACGAGTGTACTAAATTTCGAAAAAAGTACCTATTTAAAACGTCTTACTATGTACCTAAACATTATATAGTTATATTATTTACTTACGCAAAATACCTACATAATGCCTTAATGATAAACTAATACATAACAATAAATAAGTACATAGGCACTGACACTAGTAGGACTCAAGTTATAAATTTTTATTTTATTTATTTATTTTATTTTATTTATTTATTGCATTCAATACACTATTCTTACAGGCTAACCCAATACAATAGTGCAGTAACATTTTTAAAATTACCATTTAAAGAGACATTACATTCTTAATTTTGTATAAGTCCAGATCCTTCCAATAACAATTTAACAAGTGTTGAATTTAATTCAACTATATATACATACATTTAATCACACACACCCACACATACATATATACATAATATGTGCATGCAAATAAATTATATTACATAACATTTATTTATTTAGTTATACGCGCAACAACACAGGCAACCTCAATTCCACAGTGGCACTTTTATAAAAAATTAGACAAAAAAAAAAATATTTAAAAATTTATAAGAATAATAATTATGAATAGAGTTCCTAAATCTGTTCGTAGCAAATAACCAACAACGCCACTTTTTTAAATTCAGACTCAGTGCAACAAAATATATCTGATTTATTTGCAATTCTATTCAGAATACGCATTGCTCGCGTTACCGGCGCCTTACTCAACAAGTTGGTGCAAGACCGCGGGACCGCCAGTAGCCCTGGTCTTCGGCGGCGCCATATATATCTATCTGGGACATACATATATAATTTATTTAATTTATATATAATTTACATATTTAAATTGTAAACAGTTACCTACTTGAAGACTCAAACTAGGATATTAACTCGAGCAAGAACTTTTTTTATACACTCATGAACTGGATAAGTTTCTATCTAGATGTTGCATTTGGTTAAATATTATGACAAACGTACTCATTTTATAGTTTGTAGATAAAACTAACATTTAAATGTTATGTAGATTTTGTTTTGTTTATCTATGTAGCAAGGCGTTGATAACTATCACAAAAAAGACCTAGGTACCTGCTTACTGATTTTATTTATTATTTTAGTTTTGTACTAAAAATAGCGAAGAAGCAGATGGTAAGAAACAACCATCGCTTATAGACGCCATTGAAGTTAGTAATATGCACTATTTAGTGGCCGGTATTTATTTCGACAGAATACAACAATGACAAGTATAGATATTATGATAGTAACAATAGAAAAGGCGATGGTAAGTACTATTACATAGTCCGGTGAAGTTGCAAAAAACACAAATTTAGCAACTCCGTTCGAACTTTTACACGGTGCTCTTGAAACCTAAAAAAAGTTTCTGTGTGTAACTGCTTACAAACCTACATGTTCACTAGATTTTTAACAATATGTTTGTAACTATATCACTACTTTTACATACAACATAATTTAGATATTCCTATTACATGAAAACTGAAGCATCATCAATGCAACTTCCAAATAAAGATAAGCAAGAAAATCATACCCTAACTACAAACATTACCTACGTCCTTAAAATTGTATCCTACTCATAATTTGGATAAAAGTGTTTTAAAATAAAAAGTATGTCAAAAACTGAAACACGGTGTGTGCGATTACCGACCGCGAAAGATTTAAATAGGTAAATTCGTATGAAAACATTTTTTGACATTGACCATTAAGTTGCATAAGTCGGCACTCATTTTCATATTTTATCATTTACAAGCAGGTAAAAACTTAAATTAAATATCAAGTAGTCAGATCAAGTATTTATATAAATATTTAATTACTTCTTCTTTCTAAGATCTATTAATTGCAGACTTTTCAATAAAAAGTTTAAGTGACATTTAGTAAATTGATAAAAAATTAACTGAATCTGATTCTGTGTGCACCTGAGTTTATTTTAGTAATAGGATGATAATAGCACCCAGAAACATCCCATCTACCTACTCAAGCCCTAAAATACCGTATTCTAGTGTCATTCGAAAACTTAAAAAAATACAAGTACAATAGCACTATTCAAATTATGCACTTCGGTTATATTCGTCAAGCTTCGGAAATCTGAATGTATTTTAAAGATATCTATATACGTTGCTATATACGTAATCATTATACGTAAATTAATCATTTCGCTACAATTTAGATTAGGTCAGCCAATTTAAAAATAAAAGTATTAAGTGTAAAAAGAGTAAAAAGTGTAAAGCCGAAGCGCATAATAATTTAAATTATAGTACTGTACACTATTGTACTTCCATCGACATTTTCGAAGGCGCTTTCAAAACAAATTGAGAAAATTGAAATAAAATCTGATTTCAGTTTTTCTATTAATTACCAACTAAGTACAAACTAATAACAAAAAAACTTTAATTTTTGATATTCCTCGATCAACAAGTCGGCATGGAAACCATCAGCAAAACAATAGGTACCAAAAAGTACTTGATAGGTGTACAAGGTACTTGGAGGTGCAGGCAGTTTCTAAATTCTTATAAACAATTTTAAGCTCTTGAAATTAATTGAAGAACCACAATCACATATGGCATAGTTATTGCATAATTATCTAAAGTAGTAACACTTTAAAAAAATATTAACTAGTGCTAGAACTTATACGTGTCCATAAAAGATAACAATTAAAATAACTAAAAGTAAAAAAAAGTATCTTCACGCCCATATCCCCGAAGAGGTAGGCTGAGGCACAACCAGGGTACCAACGACTAGCCGAAGATACTAAGTCCCACAATGTGATAGGTGGCAAGCCTATCGCCATCCAGGCACATGTCCTATGTCGAGCAACATTTTTTTTATCAGAAAGTTGGAAAAACCCAATTTTCTTTTGTTGCCCGACCCGGGATTCGAACCCAGAACCTCATGCAGTCAAGTCCAACAACTGAACCGCTAGACTACAGAGGCGAACTAATAACTAATTCTTAATAAAATTAATAATCCTAAATGCTTACCTATATTCACATGTTAAATATATTCTTGAAAATGGTTAAACAATGTCTAAATAATTCATCACATCACACATCACATAGATTTCAATAAACAAAACAAAAAACACTAGGTAGCAATTGCATATTTTGATTTATCACCATCACGAAGTGACTATACGATATTCAGTAGTTTAAAGTCGTCACAGGCTAATCTTAAAATTCATACCTCCTGTAAAAAAATAACAACTTGGTCTAATTCGACTCAATTAACTAGGTTTTAAAATAGTTTTGCTTTAATTTTCACATATAAATATTAAATAACGGACAACGAATTGCTATAGGGACTCTTAAGGCATGTGGAGATAAACAATTGCTTGCAATATTTCATGAAATAGTTCAGAGCATGAGGTAATCTGTGATAAATCTAACTGACCAAATACTTATCAGCAGTTACAATGTACCTTACATTGTAACTTCGTAAAAAAGACAAGAGTAGAGATAAGGACTCACGGCCTAGGTCATTCATTAATTTAGTAGTCATAAAAAATATATATGTGCCTAACTTTCATCTACACATGTAGATACATATTCCAAAATAAAAAAGATGCTTGAAAAATCAAGTTTTTGTTTATCATCCACACTTTTAACATTTGCAATTTTATTTTTAAAAGTTCATCTTAATATCCGTTCTTTGTTTGCTATCAAAACACTAAAACCAATATGTTTAAATAAAGAAAAGACATACCTATTTCACGTTTAAATCAAACCATCAATAAAATTATATGAAACAAAAAAAAACTACTAAAACAAATGTTGAATAAAAAGTTTTATACTTGACGTAGCAAAAGAACAATCTTAACATAACAAGATGATTAAAATAAAACGCGGCTTAGATTTTTTCTCTGTTAAAATAACATAATAAATAGCGAAAATAGAGCTTCATACGGGTTTCGATTCACGTTTGTCGATGAGCACTTTACCGGCTCATGCTGACGACTGTACCGGCCAAATTCTAAGCAATTTTTTTCAAATTTCGCATAGGGCAAACAATTTTTTAAAGCTGCATTTTAACTTCTATTAGCAGTATCCCTTTTCCACCCTAAGAGAGTAAATTTGAAGAATGACTTCACGGAAGGCTGTTGAC
Organism: Calephelis nemesis; assembly: GCA_002245505.1. NCBI lineage: Eukaryota > Metazoa > Arthropoda > Insecta > Lepidoptera > Riodinidae > Calephelis > Calephelis nemesis. The sequence goes on from NJDD01002629.1 coordinate 15,791, forward strand.
ACTTGTTTTTGTATTGTTTCAGATTAACGTGATGAAAGTTGTAAGCTTACAATTGCCGTCGGGGCCCAGCATGGAGCGACTACCGCTACCATTCAGCCCCACGGAACTCTTATGGCGGTACCCCTTACCCTGGGCACCTCCACCACCTTCACCACTTGGAGATACCAAGGCTCAGTTGCCGGCTGGTCTACCTCCAGAACCAAGACTATGGACACGTGAAGACGTGGCAGTATTTTTAAAATGGTGTGAGAGGGAATTCGATTTGCCGAACTTCGATATGGATCTGTTTCAAATGAATGGTATGTATGCATAAGAATCATCTTTTACATTATGTTATTTACTAGCGTCCCGCGCCCCGGCTTCTCAAGGTTATGAAATATACATGTGAACTTTCCTCTTCAATCACTTTATCTTTAAAAAAACACATCAAAATCCGTTACGAAGTTTTAAAGATTTCAGCATACAAAGGGACATAGGGACAGAGGAAGCGACTTTGTTTTATACTATTTAGTTCATACTTTACCTTACAAATGCAAATAACATGCTTATTGCTTCGGAAATTAAAGCTTTGTATCACTAAACCTAAATGATTTTAAAGTAAATTTAAATCGTTTTATGGCGTAAAACGTAATTGACGATTGTTGGCGAATAGTAAGTGAATACTGGATTCAAGTAGTCATTGATAAGTTAAATTTAGTGAAATCCTATGCAGAGGACATAGACTTAGATAGTTTTATATTTATGTAATAAATATAAGCAAAAGCTTTAAGATGGGCAAAGACACACGTAATTTGTCAGAATTTTCTCGTTTAAAAGCACTGCAGTCAATAATTAATCGAAACTATTATTTACAACACAATAATTGTTACAGGTAAAGCGCTATGTCTTTTAACAAAAACGGACTTGGGAGAAAGATGTCCAGGCGCTGGTGATGTGTTACATAATGTTCTTCAAATGCTGGTACGAGATGCAGCGTTGCTTGGCCGCGTACCATCGTCTCCAGTAACCCCAACAGCGCGGGCCGCCCCATACCCACCTTCACCACACTCGCACCCGCCTACGCCGACATGGACAGTTGATGGGTTCCATCACTTCCACAGCGCCGCGGCTGCTGCTGTTCAACCCAACTCTGTAACCCTAAGCCCCGCGCCCTCAGTAGATAGTTCAGGAAGCCCACAAAGAGGCGAAGCAATGAGTTATACACCAGCATATGCACCATCAGTTCAATCATCGGCCCAAGCTCCAAGTTCTGGAAGTAATCATAGTGATTCTGACGAAGAAGCTCAATTCCCGACACCTCGCTCACCAAAGGAAACTAGTCTCGCAAATGCTGTACCTCAAAACCATGTTACGCAGCAGAACTCGCATTATAGAACACAACACAGAGAATTTTTTCCTAACGACATGCCAGAATCCAACACAAGTAAGTCTTTTTTATATATCAAAGTTCTTTTCTTTTTTGATTCGACAAGTTACAATTTTCCAAAAATTTTCCACGAACTAATTGCTCTATGAAGACAGTAAAAACACGTAAAGACCTGAATACGTAAAGGGATACATTTTGACACACGAATATTTTAAAATTAAACGGCCACGATGTAGAGTACAATTAAAAGTATAGAAGACTTCTCAATACATCCCGTATTATTTCAGGAACATAAAATTAACTGCAAACAGAAGTTAATAGATTATTAATAAATTTGTTTATTTTTCAGATGGAAGACTATTATGGGATTTCCTACAACAGCTACTAAATGATCCAACGCAACGATACACAAATTACATTGCGTGGAAAAACAGAGATACTGGCGTATTTAAGATTGTAGACCCTGCTGGTCTGGCTAAACTATGGGGTATACAGAAGAACCATCTATCCATGAATTACGATAAAATGTCTCGGGCATTAAGATACTATTATCGTGTGAATATATTAAGAAAAGTTCAAGGCGAGAGACATTGCTACCAGTAAGTATTATATTTATAACGCTAGAAACAAAGCTTATTATTTTTTTATTATCTCAAGAAACTATTGCATTCGAATTAAGAGGTTTTAATTTCTTGATAACGACAAATATACACACCATTTCAAAAAAGTCCCAAAATTTATGTTTTCGTTCTTGGACTATAAATTTTCAAATTAATTACTCTACATGGAAAGGATGTTTAACTTGTCTTATTTCTTATTGTTCACCGCGGAACATTTAAGAATATTAGCTCATCGTGAGTACATATTCAAACGACACCTCTGTAAACCGTTACAGTAATTAGTCACAGATATATCAAAATAAATGCGCAAGTGTAAATATGCATATACTGACGCATGGATGTGTATAACACAGGGCACTTTTGGCTTCATCAGCTCTTTGCTCATTGTATAGCAATGATTATATTAAGGCGTCTTCTCGTTAATGCAATCAGTCCCCAACGCTACACAATCACTACGCAGACGAAACCTTATTAGCTTTGTATCAATCTTCCCTTCGTACATTTAAATATTTGTATTAGGATCATTTGTCACGTTACAATATTTAACTTACACATGAATCTAAACTATTTTAAAGGCAACTTGCATAAGCAAAATGAAGCAAGTTGAATCGTTCAAAATATATTGTTCTACTTTTATGTACTTATACAAATTATATGCGGAATATGTTATAAAAAAATACTGTATTTGGAAATTTGGGCTTACTTTTAAAGTATTAATAGAATGACATCTCTAATTACAGATTTCTGAGGAATCCAACGGAACTAAAAAATATCAAGAATATATCTTTGTTACGACAACAAATGAGCCCGACTCGGATTAATCATCAGCCTCAAATAAAGGCAGAAATAAAAACAGAACGTTGTGAAGACGATAATGTAGATGAAGATATGCCAACAGACTTGAGCATGGCAGCGTCAGAACCTTGGAGAAAACGAGCTCGAACAGACCCGGTCCCGGCATCTCCGCATGATAAACATCGTATCAGTGCTTTAATTGGTGAGAGCATAATGCTGAAACGAGATTCAGAATACAACCAAGAGCATTACGCTCTTAATTTAAAAAGTGACAAATGTGAACAGTGATGAAACAGTGCAAGACATAAACAGTGTAATGTGATTCATTTCGAAACTCCACCCACTATATCTAGTCAAACTTCTCTCAGATTGCGGCATACCGATCGCCAGATTCAATTACTGAGAGTGTTTTGACAGCAGGTGTACGGAGTGTAACAGGGTACGGACCTAAGATGCCTTTGTGCCAAGTGATTTATTATAGTGTCAATTAAGTAGTTAGCAAAAGGGACAAAAATTTATTTGTGTAGATAAAGAGTATTTTAATATTGTGCAATCGACTATTCACAATCGCTATTTGAACAGAAAAATTGCCAAAAGTTAAATCTGCGATGTGCGTTGTCATGTACTTGCGCTTATAATGCATTTTTGTTAATTTAATTAGTTCTATCTATGTTTATTAGTTTTTAGCTACATAGCTCGAGATATAATTGTAAAATAAGAAGTAGATATGAAAGTTACGGTTCGTTTTTAATAACTTTTTGTCAGTTACAAATTTAGGCATTTTTGTATGAAAAATGACAAAATTTGTGAATTCAAACAAAAGTTTAAAAACAAACGATAAATATTGTCTTCCATTTATTCCATTTGGCAGAAAATTTTAATTGTAGAATGAGAAAGATTATAAAACATACTACCACAAAGGTCTATTAAGTTTATATGTTACATTTGACTACAGTTTATCAAAAAATTGTATGACAATAAAATGACTTAGCTGTTACCTAACAATGCCTTGAATAAAAATCTAAAATCCCGCTGTGATACAAAATATTAAGGTGGTAGTCTTGTAGATTATGCTAGAACTCTAACTCAATTTCCATCTACAATTTTCTGTGATCTCTTTAAACAATATAGGTAAATATAAATAAAATATTGTGTTTGTAAATATGTTTTATAAAGTAAAGATAGGAGAACAGAGTGTATGATTGTCAAACAAAATGCGGAGCTTTATTAAAGTACCTAGGTATCAATAAGTATAACACTACGATTGAATTTGTATTTTTACAATAATTTCTATTGGCACCAGCCATAATTTCCATCGTGTACACAATATAAATATAATGTTTCATTTCAAATGTTTGATTTTTTGTTTTAACTTTACCTAATGAGAGGGCATGCACCGCTGGTTCGGTCATGTGGAAAGAATGGCAGATGAAATATTGACAAAGCAGGTATACAATGCGAATGTGGATGAATGTAGTAACCCTGGGACACCAAGGTTGACATTCCACGATCAGATAACTCGTGTATTATCCGAGGGTGGTGTGAAGAGTCTCCGAAACCGGCGTGCTTGTATGAAAAGGGTAATGAATGTGAAGGAAAATAGACAGGTTTGTCAGGATCGTGAGGTCTGGCACTCGATACTCTCTGCCTACCCTGTAAGGGACTTGGCGTGAAGATATGTATGTCTGTAACTTTAACTAATCGCTTTGAACCTAGTTCTACCTACAGACACTTCTTGCAAACGGAGATGCATGATCCAATAGACGATCGCCAGTTCTCTGCCACACTTGTCTTGTCACCAATACCGAAAGCATAGCATCATCTTTTTGTTAACATGCAAACAAAAATTATCTTTAAAATCTACGCCTTTAACATTCACGGATCTAAATATGATAGCGACCATGCAGGCGGCTCTCGTGATGGTAAGATACAACTGCCACCTACAGATAAAACTGATGCGTCGCTTATGAAGGAAATGAGAAATCAAAGGTCTCGTGTTCAAGTGAACCAGCTATCCTACCCTTGAGCAGGTAACACGACGTAGACCAGCACTAACGTTATTGCGGCGAGAATAAGCTAGAATTGGCTAGCTACAGCTATTACGACTGACAGTCAAGAAGTAATAATCAAGTTACGTTAGACACTTCAGTTCAGGTTCAGTTAGCGATAGGTTCGTCACATCCCGCCGCAGAAATTTATTTAATCTGTAAGTGTAGCTTGTTTTAAGTATTAAGTATTCTTACTGACTCTAAGATACACGTAGAAAATGATGTTACTGGTCTAGAATTTGAAGATATTTTGTTTTTCATGCTAATTCACTGCTGTGCATCAAAATAAATATGAAAGGTTATTCGCATTGACCATAATGTGGTACTTGTTCACGTCGTTTTTATAGACTACCACCAGAGAAGAGCTTGATTCAGACAAGTGAAAAGGAGATCTCAAATAATGCCCTTTAATATATACATTATCGATATACGGTAACTATATTCGTGATGTCTTTTTAACCCGCCAGTACTCGCGCTTCATTTTGGGACACCAACAATCGCGTGCGGGTCGACAAGACCCAGATATTATATAGATTATTTAAATCACAAGATACATATTTTTGAATAAAATAATGTGTTAGTCATAAATTTAACAATAAAACAATATAGTTTGACATTTCAATTTGTTTTATTGGAACAATCGACTTTACCTATACTATTAAAAATATGTTAGAAAAAAGTAACTTTACTTACTTCACTTTAGAAATCTTTCCCAATTATTTAAATTTATTGATAATCAGAATATATAATTATGTTTAATAACAGTACGTGAGTATCCTCAAAAGGGTACATCAAAATCTAGCAAAATCTAAAGATATTTAGCCTCATTCATGGATACAGGGCACTCTCTGATAATGTTGTGGCTTCGCGTACGTACTGATCTGGGAGATTCTTCAATATTCCATTTTACAGGGCCATTTTGATAGAGGTATGTAGTGTCTTTGAAAAATGTAGATATGGTGCGTCATTTAGGTCAGTTCTTCTTTGAAATTAATAATCAGATGTAGTTACTAGAGTGGAAGATACAAACTCAGTAGATCCCTCTTCTAAATTTTCACAAGAATCGGAATCATGTTCATATATTAATTATATGTTATCTTCAATTTCCGAACACTATTTCCCTTCGATTCCATCTTCATGTAATATCTTTTTAATATTCGAGCCATTTAATCACATAATTATGTAAACAACAGTAGTTTTTATTTTTATTAGTTATAAAAAAACACTTACATGAACCGTCGCGTAAGGGTCTATATGACCCATACTCACTTGTCAAGTCCGTCCTGTTTTAATGCCACAGTCGAAGTGGGGGTTACGAGTTCACTATACGGTCACTTGACGGTACCTACCTGGCACGTCAATCCAAAACTAATAACATTAAAGAATTTACGGATCTAATTCTATACATCTGGGTCTTTTCGACCCATGCGCGACTACTGGCGGGTTAAAAATGGGCCAAGTTATAATATCGCAAGTAGCGCCTAAGATTTTAATGAAGACGATTGAGCATTATTTCAAATTTGCTATTATTTGTCCTTAAATAAAAGTACCTACTACGCTCGAGAATCATCTGAGGAAGACATTCATCTATAATTCAACACAAGCTCTCTAAATCCTTCTTTATTATTAAACGTTATATATTAGAAATTCGTCTTTATTATTATTTGTCCTAACAGAGACTATAGCCCCAATTCCTATTATTAACGAACCGTACACCTCCAGTAGGTATAACCATTGATAGTTTGCCTGAAAATTAACGAAGCGTTGCTTATAGTTATACAAAATGTCCAACTTGACGTGACTTTCCCCCATCAGCAGCCGGAGGACGTCCACTGCTGGACATAGGCCTTTCCCTAAGAGCGCCACAAGTCACGGTCACCAGCCGCTTGTATCCAGCGACTCCCCGCGACTTTGACCAGGGAGATTACCAATTCTAATGCTATTCTTTGACGACCTCATCAATGTCAAGAAAAAAAATTATACATTATTAAGTATAACACAAAAACCACAAGTCGGATAATGATAAAATTCGGATAATCGTAAAAGTCGGACCATCTCGTAGTCTGACCATCTTTCGACAAAAGAACCATCAGAATCGGTTGGCTATTTGTTATTGACGGAGTATGTTACAAACATACAAAAAAAACATACAGGCGAATTGAGAACCTCCTCCTCTTTTGGAATCCGTAAAAAAGTAACAGTATAAGTCAGCGTTTCGCAAAGTGGGGTACGCGAACCCCTAGGGGTTCGCCATTCGACGGCAAGGGGTACGCGACAAAATTTACGTTATGGTGCTATGATGATTGGCAAGTGACAGGCACGTGCGTTACATATGGTGGCGCTAAATACAGAAATTGACTTGATGCGAAGTCAGAATTAAAGTTAAAATTATCCAAAACCACTCCTAAAATTGATAGAAAAGAAGCACACCCATCACATTAATGATAGTAAAAAATATTTCTTTTCGCACTTAATTGTTACCTTTTATTGAAATAAAAACATAAATTTTGTGAATAATCAACATCATATCTTTTTGTGGTGATCTTAATTAGTTACTTTAATTTTTTATAGGGGTTCGCTGTAACATAGAATCTTTAACAGGGGTTCGTGGAGCTAAAAGTTTGAGAAATCCTGGTATAAGTAATAGATGTTTTCCTTTTGGCCTTATAAAGTTGAGTAATTCGGAACTATGAACATTAGAAAAAGAGAAATTAAGAATTATGATTGTTGGTACGAAAAATTTTGGAAGAACATTTGCGTAGTTCCTATTATCGGAGTTGAAAACTTAGGTGAACCCTTCCCCCACCGTTGTTTTCAAATGAAAGATGAAATAGATAAAAACGAACCTTGTTGTTATAGTAACTAACAAAAAATAAGGTGGTGTTCGTTTCTGTTTTTGCAAGTCAACTGGCACCCTACCCTCTGGATCGAAGCATGACACTGTTTTACAATAGGTAAGAGGGCAGATCCCTATTCCATGCCCGGGTAAGTTGCTGCACACCACCACTACCAGTAGTCTTGTTGGTGATGACCGGTTAAACCTATGTCCGTCTAGGGACGATTAGGATGAGCTAAATGGCATAGTAAATAGTCTATGTATTCTAATTACGGCTCCCGGGCCAATAGCAGAGAAATGTCTATTTTATAAATGACCAGATAATTTTTACTACACTCAACAGGTATCACAAAACAGGATTTTCAACAGTAAAAACATACTAATACAAAGGGTATATGAAAAGATAAAAAAACATAACATGTACATCAAATATTAAAACACATAGTAGGAACATATAACTTTAATTTGGCTGTTATTACTAAATACATAACATACTGAATAAACTTAGATTGTACTTTCTTGTTGCTGGCCTTGGAAAAATATTATGTCATCAGCAATAACTGTAGATGCAGTCCTCACTTGCCCATCATCTAATTTGACTTCACCATATGATAGCTTACCAACTACATATACTCTTTGGCCTTTTTTAAGATACTTATATACCGTGTCTCTCAGACCTGGTCGGAAGACACTTACTCTGTGCCAGTCTGTCCTTTGTAAAATATCTCCTGATTCATATTTATAACTAAAATGTGTGGCAAGGGGAAAATTAACCACTGGATGCTCTTCATTTCCCCTTTTTTGGGGATCAGCTCCAACTCTTCCTAAGAGGGTCACTTGGTTTATTGCTAAAAACAATTCGACTTTATAGAATCTACACACATTATATAATAAATAAAAAAAAACATTATTTGCTTATCTCAATCTACAATTATAAAATAACAGGTCCTGACTGATAGATTCATCATCGCCGAGCAAAAACAGTTAAAGTTACAGTCATGAAATTTAGTGAGTAAGGTCGTTTTATTCAGTAGACCCCTAACGGGGGGAAAAAGTAGTTAAAAGTTTGTATGGAAGAGCGTCATTTCATGAGTTAGAAACATGAAAACTTTATTTTTGGGCTACTTATTAATCTGATTAGATACGTATTTAAGCTTTTCTTGAAATTCTAACCCTAAGGGGATGAAATAGGGGTTGAAAGTTTGTATAAAAGTCCTTAATAATGGGATATAATCAGTAAATATATTAACTGCCACACGAGCAAAGCCCCGGGTAACAGCAGGTAACCTTATTAAAAATTGGCTCGTAATTTAGTCTAACAAAATATATCTATAACAGAAAGGTAATGTAAGGTAGGACCTGTCCAGAACAGATCCATAAAGAGCGTTTTACGTGCGCTCTTGAAGTACTTGAGCCACGTAAAACTTGTACCCGATGGGACGTCGCGTTTTCTGGTTTACACGTAAGACGCGTACAATAGATGGGTATGGTATGTAATGGGTACTTGTAACGCGTCTAGAGTTCTAAAATGTACCTTATGGGGTATGAGGGTGGGTTGAAAAGTACTCGGCCTAACATAGATCTAATCTATACCAAAAAATCAAATCTACCCACATTATATAGTTCAGGTCAAAGTAGTTATTGTGTGAAGTTCGAAAGCATGAAATACTTAATTAGTTGTTATTTCATATTTTTTAACAAAGCAATCGACATACTTTTTGCAAATGGAGCAAATCAAGCAGCGTGCCTTCTATAAGTACCTCCATAATAAATAAATATCCCTGGATCAGTTACACAAATTAAATCTAACCCTAAAGTAAGCAAAATTATAATCATATGCTTGTGTTATGGGTGTTATTAAACGATTCTAATACATAAAAATAGTTGAATAGATAACAGAATAAATTTAATTAACACCAACACCCGGAAATGCAGACATCGAAATGTTCATCACAAAAATGCCTCCCCCGTCGGGAATTGAACCCGACCTCTTTCTGTTTGCTATATTTTATATTTACACATCATAAATATTGTTTAGTAGTTAAAGTTTTAGCCCTGATGATGCTGTATAAGCGAAACCGGTAGGCTATTAATTACAAAGTAATAAATTATAAGTGATAAGTAAAACAGTACTAGTGAATCTTGTTGTTTGCGTTGGCGTGTACGCTAGCCACCCGAACGAGGCAGTCAAGGAGCTATCCCTTAAAGCCATCTTTAATTATATGCTGCTGCTGCTGCTTTCTTATTCACCCGTCATAAAATGGATGGCAAAATTCAAGCGTGGCACAGAGAGTGTGAAAAACGAATTCCGACCTGGAAAGCCTTCGACGTCATCTACTGACAAAAATATTGAAAAAAATCTTGTTTTAACTATGGGAGACCGCAGATTAAAAATTAGTGAGATAGCCTACATTATAGGCATCTTTTATGAACGAACTCAAAATATAGTAGTCAACGAATTGGGATTCCAAAAATACTGGGGTGAGTTCCGCGAATTCAATTGAACAAAAAGAACGCGATTTACCATTTCACGCGACACTTTGGAGTTATTTGAAGCCGGTGCAGATGATTTTTGCATAGTTTTTTTACAATGAACGAAACATGGGTTCATTATAGTACGCCATAAACAAAACAGCAATCAAATCAGTGGATAAGATCTGGTTCACCACTCCCCGATTTTCTCAGCAAATAAGGTAATGGATATGATTATGATTTATTATTTTGGAAGGGGTCAGACTATAAACTCTGATTCTTACGTCTTTACGTCTCGTTTTTTACGAGAGAAAATAAAAGAAAAACATCCAGGTATGTTCAAATAAAAATGTCCAGTTTCATCAAGATAACGCCCGTGTTTACATGCCTGTGCAATCAATGACTAAAATCCACAATAGCGGCTTCGAATTAATACCGCATCGGCCTTATTCACCTGATCTTGCAGCGTCAGGTCAATTTTTCGACAAACGACGAGGTCAATACAGCAGCAGACGCATATTTTGACTCCAAGGAAGAATCTTTTTTTTTCAATGTATACCATTGAAAAAAAAGATTCTTCCTTAGCGAATCAGCGGTCGGCAACCTTTTGGCAGGTAAGGGCCACAAGGCGGCAAATTAAACTAAAGGTGGGCCACATTTGTAATATTTACTCTAGAAGTCAAGTATACCTACATATTACTGGCCATGTCCCAAAATAAAATGAAAATGGGAGGAGAGAAGCGCATTCTTAAGGCTGAATCTACAATAAACGCCGTATATTATACCATCAAGCGCGGAACGTACATGAATTTTTTTTTATATAACCTGTATTCAAGACATTCACGGGCCGTTAGTAAGACGTCGGCGGCCCGCATGCGGCCCGCGGGTTACCGACCGCTGGTCTAAATGGGAGATGTCGAAATCGCATAGAGCTTGATGGTGATTATGTAGAAAAATAAAAATATAACTGCCTCAGTATATTATGTTTATTTTCTTGGTTAGGCCAAACACTTGTCAATCCATCCTCGTAGAATCTATAGAATTTAATGCACGCTAATTCGTCGACTTTCTCTTCGATTGAGACGATTCTACCGACGGTATACAAATCACACACAACTCCCATATTTGAGTAATATGCAGATAATTCAAGCCAATCTCTGCGTGGGTACGAACGTAAACTTTGCCAGTAGGCAATATAAATGTCAACGCGCTTAAACGCCCTTCGAAGACACGGACAAGAAAAGTTGAAAATTTCAACTTTGATAATGTATTAGATTCGGTTTGGGTTACTTGCGTTACTAAAACTAAAAAAGTCGTAAATTACTTAAAAAATATCAAATTATTTACATACTTTTTTCTGTGTTTTGAGATTCTGCTATGACAGCTGTTGTGTGAATTTTTTTTAATTCACCAAATAGACTACGCAAACTTGATGTCTGAAACAAAAACAGTAGATAATGTATTAGAAATTACAATCACATAATAAATATTATATTTGTCTACACACTACTTAGAAAATGCAAAAAAATGTAATTATATAGGTAATTATTAAATATTCGCAAAATAGTCAAGTTGTATGGTCTGGTTAGTTGAGCAATTTTTAGCAATTACTTGTTGGTTTAATATTAAGACTTTACAAATCAGTTTTTAATTATAGATAGGAACCTATGCCATGGCTTCCTATTTGAGATTTTGTCCCTACAATTTGACAACAATCACAAGAATTGACACAAAATCATTATTTTTTAATGTTTTATTATTCAGGTAAGGTTTCAATTGAGTTTACCGTACCCCTTGACGAAATTATTAATATAGATAATATTAGAACATAACAAGTTTTGCAGTATAAAAATAAATGACAATAAAATTTAAACATAAATTTATCCATCTTTCTCCAAGTATTTCCTCTTAGTTTTATCAAGCATTTATGAAGAAAATGAAGAATAACCACCAGCTTTCAACATATTAAATTGTAACAAAAAATTACTAGTCACCTCAATAACATTGAAAGTAACAATTGAAACATATATTCCTATTATAAAAAATTATGATTTGAATAACAATTTTAATCATTCCTTTACTTACAAATTAAATTATGTCAAAATACTAGGTTTCCCTTGAATTATAATGTGGACAATAAATAATTATGGATTTGATTGAGGACTAAATGATTTTTACGAAAAACGATGGGTACTCATCTTTTGATTTCAATGCTGATTTGTTTGTTTGAAAGTGATCGAACTGATGTGATCAAAATGGTTCTAATCTACATTACTGTTTTGTTGTAGCGATATTGAAGATGACTTGAGTAAAACTTAGAGGCGTAAGTAACAACCCTCCTTACCGGAGCGCGACAGTGGAAAGCACTGTAGTTACTGAATGTAGCACAACTCTGCCAACTAGACGTAATTGCGGTATCGGGGACAAAAATACTGTACCTCGTCTATTACTAGCCGTTTGGTAGAAAAGCAGTTTGCATGTATTCTTCACTTGGCTGGAAATATTTTATATACCCTTATAACAAAAAAACCAAACTAGTGCGTAATAAACTTTTGATGGCTAGAGTGATCTTAATCTCAAATTTTATTACCAAAATACATAATTTAAGTGTCCACACATAATGCATATTAGTTACTTACCCTTGAAATAAACTGCATGGTGCTAAAATGCCAAGAACAATTTTATAACCTAGTTGTTTTGATTGACAAGATAATAACTTAAGATTTACGATTTAACTTAATAGAAAACCAGTCCCACTCTGAAGTAACTGATCATCGATGGGTTAGATATCAGTTTGGAAGATTATTAATACAAAGCAACAAAGTAACTCATATAATTCAAACGGCAAACTTCTTGTAAACCCAGATTAAAAGTGATTAAAAGTAAATGGTAATACGTATTCTTGTAAATAATCAAACCATAGAGTATAGACACGGACAGCTGTCAGTTACTTTAGTCTGTACTCTTTGGTATAGACATTAGATCCTTCTTCTTTTTCTTGGTATAGACATTGCATTAGATCCTTCTTCTTTTTCTTTTTTTAGGAGGCATTTAGTGGCTGCGAGCCATTGAAAGGTTGACCTCCGAGGGCACTACATAGTACCATGCTGTGTCGACATATTCGCTAATCCAATACCCACCTTCATTGTAAGAAAAATAGGGCCATCTATTATTCACATTTGTAAACCAAAATGTTCAGCTATAGTAAGAAATATATGTAAATAGTGATTTCACGTAGTTGACTTAAAGTAGTTATATAAAGTGAAGTTGTGAATCGGCCTATAGATGTAGCCCGTATATAGGTACATGTAGTTACATATCTCGGCAATTTTGTTTTAACTTATGAATACTAGTTAGCGTTTGCGCTGCTTGGATTGACAAGAACGTCCAAGTCAGAACTCTTGCTCAGATATTATACTTTACTTTTTGCAGAGAACAACTGGGTACCTATAGTACTCCGACAGGAAAATCAAGTACATAGGTACTAAAAAACTACCTATGGGAAAACTAAATCTGTGGACTTAAATGTCTTACAGCGCCATCTCTTGGTGGTCCACAAACATGAGTGGACTTTGTGGGGTATCCGACCTCTCTGTCTTTGTTTCATGGGGAATGTTTTGAAATATTTAAGATCAAAATAAAATTTCAATAATATTTATGTTGGAATGTATAAATAAAAAACACAGAAACAACAAACCTGTATATCATTAAAACTTAAGTTTTATCGATATATTAAAAACAAACAACATAATGGAATACTTTTTATTTTTACACGAATTATAAACTTACCATACTTATATCACATACACTACAACTATTACGTAATGGGACATGGCCCCATGGGCCCTACCATGAACGCTTAAAGCAGTATTATTTTGATCTTGATAAATGTTCGGCTTTATAAGCAACTTTATGGCATACGTCATAAGGTTGTCTTTCTCCGATGACATTTAGTATTATTGAAATAACACTGTTTTAAGAGCTTATGGTAACCCCCCCATCTGCAATGCTTTTCATTGTCATGTTCTGGGGGCTGATTTTGTAACTCAGTTTCCAACTCAAAATGGAAAAGTGTTCATCAAATAGCTGTCAAATGACTAGTTTTGTATTGGCTAGTTCCAGTGACCAACCAAAATGACGTCATGTATTCGTTCG
>NJDD01002629.1:47663-64514 GCA_002245505.1 Calephelis nemesis
ATGCAAAACTTACTAAAAGTAATACCTATTTCAGTAAATATCTATTACTTTATTTGTAAAAGTAACCATTAAATATCTGTAATACACTCAATGTGCCTACGTACCTCTTAATCCAGATAGATTTGAATAATTATAATAAATTACAATGATATCATGTTATGATACGATATACAGTTTTAGCTAACATCGTCTTATAGGTTTGATGTTACCAAATATAGACCGATTCACCAATATATAGTTTCAGAAAATATATAGTTTCGGAATCCGATACCGGATATCAATATATAGTTTCGATTCGATATCTTAAAAACCCTATATTACACACTCCTACCTATTATGACCAGAATCCAGATTTAGAAACAATTTAACCTTAGAATTAGATCTGGTTAGAGATTCTTTATGAAGAGGACAGCGCGTACGCAGTCCTCACTACCAAAAATTACGCGTCCGAGTTATCCACATTAGGGATAATCGCAGAGGTCAACCCGACCGCAGTGCAATGGAAGGGCCTCGCTCTGGGGGAACCGCCTTCTTGATCACGGTATCCCCTACGCCAGGTAAGTATGATTTCATTCTCTCGTAGCGAGGAGGTCACTGTCGTCGCTCGAGTCTTGTCACCGCGCTGGAAGCGATCGGCAAAAACAATACACCGACATCTATCGTTGAAGTTCTGAACTAAAATGAAGATAACTATGCTAATATTATGTTATTCGTGTTCAAACCTCCATTAGCACACGTCAAGGTTAGTACTCATTTAAAACTTTATTAAATTAAGGTAAGTATTTTTTTATACTATGTAAGTCCGCGATTTCGCTTGCACTAAATCTTATTTAGCTTATCCGTGAGTAACAGGTCGAAATGTTGTAATAAAATAAACCCTATACACTTTAAGTTTTTTATCATCATTAGGCAATTCCTTTTGGACTTTTGGCAAATGGGTTTTGTTTTTAACTCGGGTGGAACATACATTAATACATTTTTACGAATCTAAAGACACTGCAAATCAAAATCGACTAACGACCAATTAAAAAAACAGAAAGGCCTATTGGAGTTGTGTTGCTAGGTTTTTGTTATTTTTTGGAAAATAACAGTAGTTATCTGGTAAATGATCTCAAGTAGTCCTATCTCTTATTTTCGATAGGCTATTGAAATTCAAGTTACATGGAGTTAGGACACACACTCATACCAGATTGAAATTCCGTAAGGCATTCAATTATACGAAAACATGGACTCATACACATATTTGACAGTATTAGGTCACATTACAAAAACATATCTATTTCCTCACCTGAATGGCACTGAAAGCTTGACACCTTCTAAGCGAGTTTGTATGTACATCTTCTGTCAAAGTATCATCTACAGATTGATTCAGTCTCTCTCTACTGCTTGGCTCACATATTCTGACATTAACACAATTGTCTAACACATGCAAACTGTTCTCACCCGACCGGCTGAATGTTATTTGGACCAATGGCTTATTATTTCCATTTATTTTAATCTTTGAAATAGACTTAATTGGTTCTCTCCTTACATTCTGCTCAAAATCATCATTATTTTTAAGATTCTCCACAATATTTGTAACCCCTTTGTTTATCAGTTCGTCCCCTTTTTGGTTGCTTGAAGTATCTGAGTGTTCGGATATTTCGCTCAGTAAATGTTGAAATTCTTTTCGTATTAGATCTTTGATGAACTCCTCAATGCTTTGCGTGTCTGTTGAACGGTCTATCTTGTCATCGCTGCAAGTGCTTTTTTCAGTTATCGTGCTGAAAGTAGCAATTGAATGGTTAAACAATAGACTGGCGATTATACTTTTTTTAAACTCGGTTTGCTTTGTTTGCGTAACAATGCAGACTGGAGCAAAGGAGCTTTATGTTCTCTGGTACCTATGTTTTATATTTTTTTACAATAATACATTATAGTTAGTCTGTATGCTTTTTAAAAAAGTCAAAAGTGAATCATTCAGCTCGATAATGTCACTTATTCGGTTTATAAAATCTGCCGAGGAGTAGGCACAGGGTACAGGTAAAGTAAGTAAATAAAGTTTAATATCGTCATAA
Organism: Calephelis nemesis; assembly: GCA_002245505.1. NCBI lineage: Eukaryota > Metazoa > Arthropoda > Insecta > Lepidoptera > Riodinidae > Calephelis > Calephelis nemesis. The sequence continues at coordinate 49,721 of NJDD01002629.1, forward strand.
AACTGTTTCCTAATACCTATTAAAATAAATATGTACAATCGACAAAAAGCCAACATCACGCGGTGTTCCCAGGCGGTCACCCATCCAAGTACTCACCGCGCCCGACGTTGCTTAACTTCGGTGATCGGACGAGAACCGGTTTATTCAACGTGGTATGGACGTTGGCGACAGTATATACAAATTTTATTTTTGCTATGTATACGCAAATTTAACTATTAAATTGACTTGACAAGACTTTATCCCAAATCTATAATATTGTTATTTTTTGTAACTAACAGTGCCCCGCCACTTTGTACACACGGTTAAGGTACTCTTCGTGGCCGAAAACGGAAACGAAAGATTTTTTTTCCTGTAGTAAAAGGTATCTTCAGGGTTGACCCGATCTTAAGCTACTGCTACAGGACATTTCACTATATTCAGTACTTTTCATGAATATAATGAACAAATAAACAGACAAAAAATTGTTGTAACCCTCGTTAAGGACTCTGTATCCTGTATACAACACTTAGCACCCATTTTCCTTTAAAAATATTTCATGTACACGTTTAGATTTATTACTGTTTTATTAAACATCTAATGTTGCAACACTAATATTTTACTTCCAAATTCAATCATATCATCGACAAAAATGTTAAGAATATCGCAAAAAAATATACAATTGTTTACCTTTTCTCTGACTTTAAGGAGTTTCCGCAAAAACTAACGCCTCTCGATATGGCTTCTCGAGCTTGATAGTATTGCTCGGAGACATTATGACCTGAAAAATACATATTTTGTTAGATTCCATTCATTGTATTGAATGGAAATGGAGATCAGTTCAGTCTGAACAGACTGATTAGTAAGATAATAGGTAAACAGTTATTTCATGCTGGTGGTTGACAGCACTTGCAAATTACACTCTCATTCTGCTGAAAAAAAAAATTATGCTGATGGTTAAGCGGTTCCTTACTCCTTTCTTAAGGTCCTGTATAAATTGCAAAATCTGTATCCGTTGATAATATGGGGATTGGGAGCGTTTGTGGCAGCGCGGCGAAGCTTAGCGAAGCCAAGCTGACGCAAAACTCCTAATTCCCACCTACTGGCAGGTAAGAGACACAAATACAAAAATGTGTAGGATTATATACATTCATCTCGTTCTTTTTGTCGATTTACTTTATTTAAATATGTAATGTTTGTTTGTTTGTTTGTTGCATGTTTCTTTCTATGTCTCTTAAAGAGAGAGATTGACAGAGATAGAGATTGATATAGACTTTAATTGGCACTAATAGAGATTGATCGACACTGATAGAGATTGATATATATTGATGAGATTCATAAAGAGAAATAGATAGTTTCACTTCTATCGTGTGTGAATCGCACACACACCTTTTTGCTTGTTTATTAGAAAATTTAAATAATAAATGTTATATTTTTTTGTTGCCCGACAAGGAAATTAAACCCGCGACCTCAAAAAGTCAAGTCCGACTCCAGACCGCTAGACCACAGAGGTGTAGAGACAAAATGTGTTTACGTATACAACGTATAAACGTAGATAGCTTTTATTATATAAATATAAATGTAATGGAATCTTAGAACATGTTTCCACCCACTTTAAAAGCTATGATTGAATTCCAACTTTCACACACTAATTATCATCAATGGTCGGAAACAACACAATATTCGAAAAAAAAATTGATTCAAATCGATTAGAATCTTCAGAATCTGGCGCCAAAACCAAAATAAATACTTCTTTTTTAAAGCTCCGTTCGCGTCCGCTGGGTAAACGGTTCGGTAATTGTTCCACTTTGAAAATTATGTAGGTAGTTAATATAACAATATCTTTTGAGTTTATCTCACTATAACTCTTTTAATAATAATAAATTGTATTTTAAACTATTACATTATGTGAGAAGGTGTTTTTCTTTATTATCTTATCCAAATAGATATGCCACAAGTATTTTAGATATTGCCCTTAATATCATTTCTTTCAATGTATATTTTATGATACCATAGTTTTGAAAAAACGATTTTATGTTGCACACTGCTCCTGTGCAAAAAGCAAAAAAAAACAATTTTAGATTAAAAAACGAAAAAAAACGCTTTTATATCTAGCTAAACTAAATAGCAGAAATTAGTTTTGTAATAAATAAATTAAAAGCGAGGGGGAACTAAGTTTCAATTATTGTAAGTAATTAATTGGGAACAATAAGTTTTTATACCGTGGTTTTTTTCTCAATCACTATTTTTTTTATTTCAAGTTATGTAAAATTATTTTCCGCTTTTTAGTTCAGCTAGATGTAAGAGCGCTTGTTTAATTATTCTAATTAATATTAATTTTTGTCTTTGATAACTTTTTCAGAACTTTATATTAATTTGACGATGTTTACAATAATTAATTTTCCTATTGGCCTATTTGGATAGTATAAAATTATAATAAGTAAAATAATTGACAAAAAGCCAAACATCACGCGGTGTTCCCAGGCGGTCACCCATCCAAGTAGTAACCGCGCCCGACGTTGCTTAACTTCGGTGATCGGACGAGAACCGGTGTATTCAACGTGGTATGGACGTTGGCGACAATTATATAACTAATTCTATTTTCAGTTTCAGACAATTTGGAACAGAAACACATAACAAATATCTTAATACTCCGATAATAATAATTATATACTTAATACTAGCAAGATTATTTGTTGAATATACTATATTTAAGTGTCAGATAATTTAAATATTTAAATTAACAAAATAACCGCTAGCAATATTTTGATTTTAGAATTTTCAGTTGATTGTTCAAATTAACAAAATGACAGTATGAGACGTCAATATCAGAATTTGAAGAATTTTTTGGTGAGACCATTTATCTGATATCATACTTTAATCTCGACATTCAAGAACCCACTTATTAAAAATATCCTGAACAACAGCAAGAAATAAGTTGTCACATGTCAAACTCAACGAACGTTTCGCTTCGTAACCGAAGCATCATCAGAATTCGACCTTACTCCACGAAGGTCGAGCAGATACTGGCAGTGTTCAACGTGACCAAAGCCACATTAAACATACAAGCAAATGCTGGCACGCCACTGAAAGGAGGACAGCGGAATACACATACAATCACGTCCTGATGTTTCACCACTAGAAGATGCTGCATCCGCAACTTACACGGATGAGACACAAAGAATTTTGTATAAATGTGTGTGTCGGTGTATTTTGTATATATACTTAGGAATTATTTCAATAAATCAGATTAGAACCTTGGTTCTTGTCTCATTTACCATCCCCTCAAAGTGGCGAAGACACCTTCAAGTCCTTAATTGGTCAAGTGAGCCTGCTTGATCTGCTTTGAGTATATCACCACCTCCTTACCACCTATCCTACCCGTAGGGTTCCGTCTGCTACCGTAGGTCTATTGGTACAGACATCCCGCACTTATCTATATAAGTATATATTAAACCTTATGTTAGGGCTAGGGCTGGTAGGCATCTAGGGCCTTAGGTACATAGGGTGCTAGGTCTTTAGGGTCTCCTGACATAGGGTATTCTGTTCCGTATCACAAACCCTCATGGTGGTCAATTCAGGCAGTACTGAGTTTTTAGTAGTGTGTGTTGGTGCTAATAAAACAGTTTAGTGGTGTATGTTGTGTGGAGCTTGATATATTGGGGGTTTTGCTTCCGGCAAGTCCAATTCATTCATATCGCACTGTTTTGTCACGCCATAATACGTATACATTTTTGGCGGGAAATTGCAAATTAAATAATTTTATTTGGATTTAAAATACTTGCTTACTTATTTTTTTACAAGAAAGAAATCACAAAAAAATCGAGACAAAACAATAATTAAAAATAAAATTAGCGTTTTAATTAATTTACCAATTCGATCTTAAAACTTTTAAATCCCAATTCATATTTAACCTTTGCCTATTTTTTTATTTATTGATTTTTTATTTCCGAACTATTTGATTTTAAAAATTTTTTTTGTTCACAAAATTTAATATTGTCGAATAATTTACAAACTCAAGTTCCACTGCCGCACCAACAGCTCGAAGCCATTTATTATTTTCTGGAAGCTAATGTAAAAGAGAGCACGACACATTTTTGGTTAGAACGTTTCTGTTCTGGAAATTTTAACTCACAGATTGAAGTCCCGTAGAGTCGAAAATTAAGTGATCGTGAAGCGGATCCACAGCGGGCTTCGATATGAATGGTGAAATAATTAAAAAAAAGTATCTTCACGTCCATATCTCCGAATAGGTAGGTAGAGGCACAACCAGGGCACCCACGATTAGCCAAAGACACTAAGTCCCACAATGTGATAGGCGGCAAGCCTAAAGCCAACCGGGACCATATCCAATCCCAAACAATTTTTTTTTGGTAGAAAATTGGAAAAACCCAATCTTCTTTATGTTGCCCGCCCCAGGATTCGAATCCGGGACCTCATGCAGTCAAGTCCAACAACTGAACCGCTAGACCACAATTTTAATTTTCTGGTATTGTTTTTTAACCTCCTACGGAAAAAGGAGTGCTATTAATATGACGTGTTGTGTCTGTCTGTGGCCGTGAGTAAATGAACGCACCGATTTCAATGAATGATGATGAATTTTGTGAGTGATGAGTTACTTGTCAATGAGAGGCTGCGTTCCGATTCGGTGGTAGATTTGGTATTTTATACACGCTTCACAAGTACCCATTAAATGGTCTACACCAAATAAACGATTTTCTATTTCTATTTCAAAACTAGCTGTTCCGGCGATCTTCGTTTCACCCGTTCAGTATGGGAAATCATAAAGTATTGTTATTCGCATTATCCCTGAAACTTTCATGGTTCTTCTTTTCATAAGAACCTTCTCCTGGTAATAACTAACATAATAATAAAATAATTTGCCAAATCGGTCCAGTTGTTCGGAAGTTATACGCTTACCAACACATTTAGTGATTCATTTTTACATTATAGATGTAAAAAAAATTAAGTGGAAATATTTGTGCGTGTCAGATAATAATATGGTAGTACAGCCATAGGTGTGCTCTATCGTGCATCTTACAGCGAAGTTATCTTGTGGCCACCCTGGGCAACGGTAAAAATATAAAAAAATCCAGCTTGTAAGATATTTAGTGGGTACGCCGTACGATAAATAGGTGTATCCAAAAAAACTTCTCTTTCCAAATACTGAAGATTTGGAGGTGATGTATGCTCGTCGCGAATTTTTCGAAATGCGAAATATCTCCTTATTAAAATACCTACTTCTCGAGCTAATCTTATATCGTTTAGAAGATTCAGTTTAATGTCCTTTCAATCTTGATATTAATGATGAGAAGGGTAGAAAAAATATATTTATTTATTTGAAATTATAATTAATTTTGAAAATAATATAACAAAGAGATACGCCTGATAAGTATTTTTTTTTATCTTCGACAGTAGGTATTTAGTGGGTTACAGAGGATTGTGCAAGAGAGTAAGAGATAGGAAAAGAAACAAGGAAGAAAATATGTGAAGTGTGACATGTTTTACTGCAGCTGCACTATTATAATCCTCTTCTATTATAATATAAACCTTTATCTTCACAGACGATTTCTAGTATTTCAGATAATGATTTTTTGCATTACTTCCTTCAAAGTATTAAAAAAATATATCAACGCACGAGAACATCAAAACTACGCTTTTTACAACTTTGTAACCATTTCACTGACTTACATTAATTTAAAATAATTAATATTGTAAAGCTAAACATAGTTAGACATAAACTTGACAGACCTCTTATATTTTCAGATTTTTCACATTCGTTCTAAAAAAGGAGAAGATTCTCAATTCCACTATATTTTTTTTGTGTTTGCTACGCGATCATTTACTCGGTCAATAGCCAACGTATTCTGGTGGTTCTATTTTAGACAGATAGGTCTCCAAAGTGGCCAGTGGCCCCATTTTAATTTTATCATGATCCAACTAGAATTTTTTGTGTTAACAGTGCATAAATTTTTCAATTATGTTGACGACATTATCATTGAATTTTAGGATAATGATTCACAAAGTCAGTAATTGCGGTTTGAGAAAATGTACTACATATATCTCATCTCAAATATAGCTGACTGCATCATCATCAAACTAATTTTCATCGAGATATACAGTGTTTTTTTATATTTCTTTAGTCCTATTTTAGAAGTACGGAGGAAACATTTTACCAATTTGAAAAGTGTCTATCTATTAATCGATTAACTTTGACAAAAAAAGACGTTTAAAGTTAAAAAACGTCAATGTCATTTTTAACAGACCCTGAAAAAAGAGGAAGTTCCCAATTTGACTGTGTTATTTTAATTTTTCTACGCTTATTACGCGATTACTCGAAGAAAAACCGATTTTAATGAATCTTGTTTCAAAAGGTATGTCAAGATTCTGTGATGGTCCCATATTAAATTTATCATGATCCGATCCGATCGTCAACATATGTGAAAATTTATGCATTATTTAGTATAACTCATAAACTAGTAGTAGAATGTCGATAAAATGTATGCGGGAACATTTCGGAAACTTCTTGCTGTCTTTCGACACAACAATGATCAAATCACGAGGTGGTACCCAATGAAATAGTTGGAGTCGATTTTGCAGTTTTGCTGCGCTTAATTATTACTAACTCAAGGTGGGTTAAGGTGGCTAAAGTAAACCTAAGTCTAAAGCGCTAATAATATTTTTAGACTAAGAATAATACGCCCCGGCTTCACAAGTATTGAAATCTTATATATGAAATTCTCGTGTCACAATGTTCGTTGCCATGCTCCTCTTAAACGGCTTGACTGATTTTCATGAAATTTTGTAAGCATATTGAGTAGGAATGAAAATCGGCCAACATCTATTTTTTATAACCCTAAGTGATAAGGGTGAATCTTTTTCATATCCCTTTAGTGATAAGGGTGACTATCCCCAATTTTTTCATAGCAGAACAACGTCTGCCGGGTTAGCTAGTATACATATAAACCTTCCTCTTCAATCCCTTTACTCACTAAAAACCCCGAATCAAAATTTGTTGCGTAGTTTTAAAGATTTAAGCATGCAAAGGAACAGAGGAAGCGACTTTGTGTTTTACTTTGTAGTAATAATGAGCTGCTACCCTAGTCAGCGCTTTATAGAGATATATGGCATAGCAGCAGGTATGTCAGGCATTTTTCCTTACGTTCGTCTTAAGTAACCTCAAAATTCTCTGTTGGCTATTATCAAGGCGCTTAACAACAAGCAAAGAACTAATCCTGAAGCTAGCCCATATGCTTTTTAGCTGGGTCAATTATAGTCAACAAGTTTATTTCTGCTAACATACTGGTAATAAAGTTTATTACCATTATTACAAGTCATATTTTATGTATTAATTATTTATTACTTTAGTTTTAAATTCATAAGAATTCCAGAGATCCTTCGTGACTAGCTTGGTGTACCTACAGTAAAATATACAACAATTAAAATTATTATTTAGATACTATTTTTGAGTGCATAAAAAGTATATTTATTTATTCAGACATTTATTTATTTATGTGACAGGTTATCATGGAAACTGACCGTTACTGGTAGGTGGGTTTGGTGCCCTGTATATCTTCGTAATGCTCGGCCGCCGGACCGGCAACTGCGGCAACGACTTCTGTAATGTGTCCACACAGTGTGAGGCAGGCTTAACCGCTTGAACAGGATTTCTGTAATAGAAAAAATTGAAATTAAACAAGTGCATTTTAACCCGACTGCGGAAAACCGTAACGCCTTATGGTGAATTTTAGTATTTGATATTCATATTGCTAATCTAGGTAATCTCAAAAGTAAGATCAAAAATGCAATTGCAATTTGGGTTTTTTTTTCATGTAGTAGTCCAATTCCAAATTCCAAATCCAATTGACGATTAATTATTGTAATACAAGCAGTTTAAAATATATAGGTAATATAGAACCTAATTTATAAAACATGTCACAAACATACAGACGCCCGAAATTTCAAACTTGCTTGCAGTCAGTGTAAAAAATATCCAGAATTGTAAAAAATAAAAAAAAGATCATGAATAAAATTAAAATTTCGACAAAAAGCCAACATCACGCGGTGTTCCCAGGCGGTCACCCATCCAAGTACTGACCGCGCCCGACGTTGCTTAACTTCGGTGATCGGACGAGAACCGGTGTATTCAACGTGGTATGGACGTTGGCGACGTAAAACGTAGATTTTTAATGATCACTAAACAATTTTTTTTACGAGTAAAGCTATGAAATTACAAAAATTTAAATATGTTTTTCACAATAAGTATTTATTAAATACCTACCTATTGTAAAATCACTGGACTGGAATGAATTGATGCCACTATTTATAAAAAAATATTTTACAGTACAAAATTTGATTAATGAATATGATAAGCATTTAACAAGAAACAAATAATGTGACATTTTTTTATTTGTAAGGGCTGTTCCCCAGTTTTAAATTTAAGAAGTAAGTACCTACTATTGAAGACGTCTCAACTAAGCCCTAACAGGAATTTCAAGGAGTGCCATTTCTTTCATCTTTGTTAAACCTTCAGCCTCTATCATATCATAGCATTTTGTTATTTACATTTAACATAAGTGTGTATACCCAAAAGGTTTGAAGAAAGCTGCTTCAAAATTTAATTGCAAAATGCCACCTCGACGAATACCATACTTAGGTACCTACATTAGAATTTGAATAAAAGATTGTACTACTTTAAAACTGAAGGGTGCAAGTAAGTAAGAGGACGGGGAGTGGGGACGGGTTCACAGTCCTCACTACCAAAAATTACGCGTACAAATTGACTTCACTGGAGGCACCGAAATGTAACTTGATAATTGAAGTATGTAATGAAATTGGGAAACATTTTTAAAATCTAATAATAAACCTATCTATCTACATACATTATGAACTATGAAGAGGACAGCGCGTACGCAGTCCTCACTACCAAAAATTACGCGTCCGAGTTATCCACATTAGGGATAATCGCAGAGGTCAACCCGACCGCAGTGCAATGGAAGGGCCTCGCTCTGGGGGAACCGCCTTCTTGATCACGGTATCCCCTACGCCAGGTAAGTATGATTTCATTCTCTCGCAGCGGGGAGGTCACTGTCGTCGCTCGAGTCTTGTCACCGTGCTGGAAGCGATCGGCAAAAACGATACACTGACATCTATCATGAAGTTCTGAACTAAAAACTATGATAAACTATTACAAGTTCAATCTGTTATTAATAACATTAAATTGTGTAGCTATTAACTATCGCATATGAGTAAGTAATTTTAGAAATTAATAAACTTTTAAAGGGTCATAATACCAACAACACCACCGCTAGTAGAGAGCAGTTTTGTAACTCGTCCGGGCATAGATCGACCGCATTATCTATTCCTGCCGCCATGGAGACAGTCATGTTCTGATCCGGTCGACTTGTACAACTGACCTAATATCCCGGCCACAGCACAGTGGAGACACCTAAAACATCTACCGTTTTATTAACAAACGTAGGTTACAATGAGTCGAACTATTCCAAGGTTGAACTTGAGATTACACAAATTCACTATATATAAGGATGGAACAGAGATGGAGTAAACTAATTTGAAGCTGATCTATGACTTAAAGATAATCCATGCCACTACATGGTTTAGTGACATAGTAAGGATCGATTATCTTGACATTTAGTTAATATTTCCAAATAAAGCTTATCCATCAAAAATCATTATAAAAAAAACTTATCTTAGGATGCCTAATTGTATAATTTAATGTTAAAAAAATAAAGAAGTACCTAAAGCATAAAAACTAAAAAAAAAGTGACAGTAAATATTTATATTTCAAGGTTTTTTATTTACAATTTGCCAAATGCATATTTTACACCTTCCGTTTTTTTCTTGTCTTAGGCCAGATTTATTTTAGAAGTCATTTTAACAGCTTAAAATACTGTATAATTTAATGTTAATTTTAAAAAGCTACAAAAAATAAAGAAGTACCTAAAGTATAAAAACTAAAAAAAGAGTGACAGTAAATATTTTTTTAAAATCATTTTTCTCTCTTGATGCACGCTAAGACCTATATTTCAAGGTTTTTTATTTATAATTTGCCAAATGCATATTTTACACATTTCGTTTTTTTTCTTGTCTTAGGCCAGATTTATTTTAGAAATCATTTTAACAGCTTAAATACTTATAAAATAATTACATGTGAAAGCCAAAGTTATTTTTTGTTGTAACAGGTACCTATCCAAAGATTTTTCAGTGTTCCAAACATTTATTTATTATGTATTTTTCATAGCTTTGACTAAAATAAATCGTCTCCCTCATCCAGTCTCATTCCTTGCCTGTTGTGCTTATTATCATCTTCATTTTTCAAACAAAACTTTGTATTTTATAACCTTCACAAAACGTTGAAAATCACAGCTTCTTACTCTATTTAGATTTATAGATGTTTACAATCATAATATAATCGATCGCCTCTGTGGTCTAGCGATTTGATTGTTAGACTTGACTGCATGAGTTCCTGGGTTCGATTCCCAGGTCGGGCAACAAAAAGAAAATTAGGTTTTCCCAATTTTCTAATAAAAATTGTTGCTCGGGATGGATATGTGCCCGGTTGGCGATAGGCTTACGACCTATCACATTGTGGGACTTAGTATCTTCGGCTAGTCGTGGGTGTCCTGGTTGTGCCTCTGCCTACCTCTTCGGGGAAATGAACGTGAAGATACAATTATATAACATACTTGTCACTTAACCAATTCAGTCCTTTCAAAACGTCAACGTTTCATAAAAAGTTCGAATAATCAAGACTTCACGCGTGCAGATATTGAACAATGACCGTAAATAAATGGAAAAAAGTTTTTGTTTCTATGGAAACGTCGAAAAAAATGTCCTAGATGATAATTATTGTAATGTAATGTAAGTTTGTAAGAAGTCTACTTAAAAAAAACCACGGTTTTATAAGACGAGATCCAACTTTTTGTTGATTACAATACATTTTAAAATATAACCTATCGTGCAGTTTGCGAACGCAATATTAAAGTGCCATTATATTGTGTTAATGATTTACCTTAAATACGTTAGTATAAATTCCTGCTATGTGGTGTCATTACACTTACATTAAGTAATTGAGAAGTACTAAATAACTAGACCGTAAAAATATCCCTAAACATACCAAATCAACAAACGAAATGAAAAACATAAAATAGTAATAGTCAAATTTTGTTTCTAGTCAACGGTAGAAAATAAATCTAGGTTATTTTTAAAGTTTGGTTCAAATAAAAAAAAATATAGAAATATCATCCTGATGAGAGCATCTAAGGGCCCACAATTAGTTTGCTGTAGAAGTTTGCCAGAATCAGACGACTCTAGAACGGATGTTAGTTGACAACCATCCCTATGTTATACGTACACCAATAAAGTCTAGACATAAGTAGCAATTACTGTTACACAACATTGCAGAAGATAGAAAACTGGACGAGCGAAAAAGAAAGGAAGAAAGGAAATAATAAACAAAAATATAATCAAAACGAATTACTTAATAAATTACAATACGTCAATAATAAACATGATTATATTTTACATAAATTATTTACCCGTTACACAAATTAATAAAGGCAGAAATATTTTCATTCACATGGCCTTATCTATCACACCGCTACACCTCCATTTTGACAGACTTTGAAAAAAGGTGGATAATATAATGTTTCATGCCCATTTTTTTATACGTTCATAGATTTATATAATCGTTTTTTTTTATTTGAATATTATACTTCCGAGGATATAAAATTGCCACAAGTCTTGATCTGATTATGGGATCCCAGGGACGAGAAAAATACGTTTTTTTTTTTTATGTTACAGGAAGGCAAACAAGCAGACGTATTTCCTGATGGTAAGAAATTCACGCCGCCTAGGGACACCAAAGGTGGTAATGGTGCGTTGCCAACCTGAGGTCAGGATGTTAGACCTCGAGCAAAAGTAAGTTTACCGGCTACCTTACCCTCCGGACCGGAACACGTCATGACGTTATGGCGGCAGGAATAGGTAACGCGGTGGTACCAAACCGGGCGAGTCGCTGCGAAACTCTACCACCTAGTCAGATGTCACGGTGTTAGTGATGATAAGCCTATGCTCGCCTTTTACGAGCTGCCTGGCCAGAAAGGCAGATGGTCTATTCTGCAAAGAAGCCCGGACCAACACGGTGGTACGTAGAAGATTTACTTTTTGAAAACTTAAGTAATTTTTTTTGTTGTTTTACTGCGACTGTGCTCACGAAACAAACTCACCGGTTATTTTCTGGCAATGACGACGAACGTTCCGACTTCCTACTGGCTTCATATATCCACCGTTCGTGTATGGCAACTAACGGTTTCACGTTCATAGTCGCCAGTAGTTCATCGTCTATTTTACTCCCAAATTCAGTCTTCATGCAGTTTAGGGATTTAGCGCGCTCTAATTGAGGTTTCTCCACTTCCGGCGATGAGAAATCTGATGGCGGTGCATCGATTCTGTGTAACAAAATAATTTCGATTGAATAGATAAAACTTGATATACTTGAATGATTATTTTTTAGTAATGGGATGCCCTGATACTAAGTAAAATTTGAAATATCAACGTGATAAATTTAAATGACTTTTTTAAATACTGGGTTGCCCTGTTATTAAGTAACATTTGAAATATCGAATTTTTATATTATCTTTCAATCTAAGTTGAATCTAAAAATTAAAATTACCTTCTAAGTCCTGTAAAGCTGTCTCTTGCGGTGTCAACACTTTCCGAAGAGGCACATCCCAATCTGCCAAGGTATTTAGAGGAGTTTATGTCAGATGTCTCTTCCTTATCCAGTGACGTATTGGCTTCTGATATTTGCGTTTCGGAATCACGCTTTTTCAAATCTAAAAATGTTTATTTTTATTTAACAAGACAATATTAAAAAATGAGTATACTTTTAAATTCGGAAATGTAGCCAGAACGACGGACAAAAGCAAGTGTTTGGAATGAAAAATAAGTAAAAAGCCAACATCACGCGGTGTTCCCAGGCGGTCACCCATCCAAGTACTGACCGTGCCCGACATTGCTTAACTTCGGTGATCGGACGAGAACCGGTGTATTCAACGTGGTATGGACGTTGGCGATTCTTTCATCGTATTTTATTAAAACGTTTTTAACATCGTGTTTTTTGATGTGGAATAATTGAAGATAAGATTAAAAAACATACGTAAACATATTATCTTCACGCCGACTACTTTGCGAGGTAGGAATAGTCCAGTGTTCATATTATAATAAATAAACATGGATGTTTAAATATATGGATAAAGTTTGCGTCTTACACAAGGCCTTATCGATTGCATCTAATTTAAAGTCCATGTTCACAGCTACCAAATCATTTAGGTATTAACTGATGGTTACATCGAAGATAGTAATAAAAAATGACCATGGCGTTGTCCATCTGAAGTTGGGATGTTAGACGTTTGGTATGGTTCTGACAAAAAAGGTACAGTCGCCATCATGTAATAAAAACCATTAATGATTTACCTTCGTTTTCTGATGGGATCTAGAGAGACGCAGTTTCTTTTCAGAATTATTGAAGTTTGTGTACATATTAAGTAAAATTAGTACATTTCGGTGGTATTTGTATAGTTTTGTACATTTAGTGTTAATTTTTTTACATTAAAAACACAGAAGTGTTCATGAAGAAATTAGTTATTTATTGTGTGTATTTCTGTCGCCAAATCTCAATCAATGATCTTAAATAAATACTAGCGGCCCGCCCCGGCTAGGCACGGTTATGACATAAACATATAAACCTTCCTCTTCAATTACTTTATCTATTAAAAAAAACGCATCAAAAAGTGCGCGTAGTTTTAAAAATTTATGCATACAAAGGGACATAGGAAGCGACTTTGTTTTATACTATGTAGTGATGATACTACCGCATTACCACAGTATAAAGAATTCTACCTACCAGTAGTCCAACTCCTTTGTTATTGAATTCATGCCGACATTTTATATACCTACTCACGGCAAGTCAGCCAAGGGTCAGGGTTGTCAAATAATAACATTTTAAACATTTCATCTAAAAGTTTTATTTTAAAATGGCAAACAAAAAAATGTGAAGTTAATAATGAAACCGATGATGGTCTTGCTGAAGTTTCGTCCACAAAATTTTCATCCACAATGGACGAAACGACACCTTTTATTTTATTATTTTTTTCACCGACGATTCATTCACTATCAAATTATTGAAGTTGTTTAGTACAGTCAGATATAAAAGTTTTATGCTAATGAACAATATAATAACAAAAAAAAACATAATATATATGTGACAACAGATACATTGATTTGGCAATACTTACTTACTATTTTTAATCACAGATATAATCAATTTAAACTAAACATTTTTTTTATAATATTGGAAGACAAAGAAGCAGACGGATTTCCTGATGGTAAGAAATTCACGTCGCCTAGAGACACCAAAGGTGGTAATGGTGCGTTGCCAACCTGAGGCCGGGATGTAAGTCATCGAGCAAAAGTCAGTTTACCGGCTACCTTACCCTCCAACCGGAACACGTCTACAGCAGGCATTGATGTTATGGCGGCAGGAACAGGTAAGGCGGTGGTACCAATCCGGGCGAGTCGCTGCGAGACTCTACCACCTAGTAAAATGTCAAGGTGTTAGTGACGGTGAGCCTATGCTCGCCTTTTACGAGCTGCCTGGCAGAAAGGCAGATGGTCTATCTACAAAGGAGCCCGGACCAACACGGTATCAACAATGTAAAATCATTCATAATGTATAATACGCAGTATGTGATATATTTATGAATCCATTATAAAGCTTTTATGCTTCGTACCGCAC
>NJDD01002629.1:70871-83101 GCA_002245505.1 Calephelis nemesis
CGAAGTTAAAAGAAAAGAATTGGATATAGAGTTCGAACGATGTAGAGGGATGAAAAGAGTCTGAGATGACGATGAACGCAGACTTAAATTGTGGGTTGCAGATAAAAATTGAAATTTGGATTTAAGGTATGTTGGATACTTAGGATCGAAGAGGATGGAACATAAAAAGCATAAAATCCTAAGCTTGCGTCGCTGAGAAATAGAGAGCCATTGAAGCTTATTACGATACTCAGTAATGTGATCAAATTTACGCAAGCAAAAGATGAAACGAATGGCTTGATTTAATAACCTATCCAATTTTTTAATGTGATAAGTTATAATTTACCAATAGAGGCGCTGTTTAAAGTTTTCATACAAATAATTTACAGAGACGCTATCGAGTATAGAAGGTAAACTTGATAAGTCGTACACTCATGGTAAGGCCTCCGGTCTAAATTTGTACTTCTCTTGGTTACCAACATAGGCGCTGTTCGACGTTTTCACACATATAATTTATAAAGAGACGGAAACTTGACAAGGCGTAAGCTCATGGTAAGGGCTCTAGACGGTGCTGGTGGTAATTTCGCGAAGTACCAACTTAAGTTATTTTAACTGTTTGCTATTTTTTTTGATAAAACAAAAATTTTAGATGTCAGATTAGTCAGTTAGATTAGTATAGCAAGAATAAATTAAAAGTCTTTGGAAATGTCATCCACGAATTAAACACAAAATGGGTTATCTCTTTTTAATAGCACAGTGTACATTTTTGTAAGTCAGTGTGTGGGTTTGCATAAATACACATAATTTATTACAAATAATGAAATCTCAATATTTAATCTTTAAACTTTCTATTAGGTACTTCCGTTGAAAGTTAAAAGAAGATTGTGATAAGAAGTTACCACTGTGATATCAACTAGTTGGATCGAAATTTCACAAACGCAAATAAATTGACCAGCTCAAACAAACACACTTTTTAGCTTAATCAGGCCTTCAGACAAACCAATCACAAGCGTGCGCTGTTTCGGAGTAAAAACAATCGAAATTATGACCTCGTGGGCATTCCCAAATTTCAAAACAATAGCATTAAAAACATATCATTCTACGTATTTTACTATTTTGGATTTATCATTATTGTAATTAATTTCAATAAATGAATCACGACCGCGATTGGGACGTCGCCGCGTTGTGCTACAGTTATAGAACGAAATAATTTCGGCTTTGGAGTTATGATCACCTACTGACTTTTGTCTATCTTTGAATGCGTTACTATGTAATTTATCTTTCAATACGTTATTTGAACACTACGGCAAGAGGAAGAACCAAAGCAGTAACAATCTGGGACAATTGTTAGGTATTTTTAACAAGAAACAGGATTCGACTTTATTCTGAAATAATTGGTAGTAGATATGCACACAATAAATGGAATAATAGTAAACGATTAGATGTTTTTAACCGACTTCAAAACTAAAAACTACATACCGATGTATATTTTATTAAATTAAATCATATCAGCAATAAACTAAAAAGTATTAAATAAAAATAAGTAGACACGTTAAAAAACACACGTCAAAACTAAAAGCTAGATAAAGATTTAACATTAATTATATGCTACCTATTATTTACATGTGCTATTTACTAATAGGTCTGAAGTCGGTGCCAATGAAATCTCTATATATCTTTTACATTTTAGCATTGAAGTCGGTTTTTTAACGTAGTTTTTTTTTATTAGACGCAGCATTTTGGCTATGCATTACGTGTATCATTAACAACGATGCCAATAGTGTTGGCAAGTCTATTTGGAATTGTTTAAATTAGTTTATTAGTAAAAGTGGTTTCTTATTTTCAGTTTCCTATTTTATCAATATATTCATCAACATCAACTCGTCGACGATGGCACAAAGCGTACTTTATCCACTGGACCCATGACCTAATAATCAATGTGTTAATATTGAATATGTACTGTTAAAATTCGCTTTACGTCGCTGATCTCATGTAAAAAAAAAGTGGTCGCAAAAATATAAAATGTACCAGAAGCTTACCATTCAAGTTGATATACTGAGGCTCTGGTGAATACATATCATAGGTTTTTCGCCTAGTTCCCTGGGTATTGGGCGCCTTAACACATGGTCCTAGATCAGCCAGCTTAGCAGTGTCTTGGGCGGTGAGCATAATGCTCATGCTGGAGAGCTCCGTGTGAAGGTAGCCCTGCATGCGGAGGAACGTCAAGGCGTTGGCTATGTCCAGCGTGTAATGTACAGCCGTTTGGACGCTCAGTAAACGACGCTGAAACGATTTCAAGAATATTTTTCAATTTTTAAACAGATAATAAGTATCTTAACACCTGCATCCCGAAACAGATAGGAAGAGGTGCAACCAGGTCACCAAAGATTAGACGTAAGTATTTCACGCTGGCCCCGTGAGAAAAAGCGGTAAGTAAGCAAAATAAAATAAAATCTTTTACAGTCAAGCTTGTAGTTGTCCATAATATTTAATTTTTATGTTAAACAAAAGCAGATTTTGGTCCATTATTTTTATGCTATTTACAGGTATATAATACTTATGCACGGGTAAATAAGGTACAAAATACGATTATCGGAAGATACTATGACGTAATAAGTAACAACCATCCCCGTTTTTTTAATTGCTTGGAATGAAGATATTCAGACGTAAATGGCCGATACAGCAGAAATTTCATATTTACAGCTTCCAAGAAAAGGCGCAATGACAGCACACTTTAGCTTTACCGCGAAAAAACTTGTGCTTAATTCGTAACTGACGGATACGTTTAATTAGTAAATTAAATATGTTTAGGAAAAAGTGGTATAAAGGTTTAGTTTTCAACACAAAAATAATTCGTTGAGTAACAGTATTTATACTTTTTTTTCAGACTTTCAGTTTCCGCTGAATAAAGCTGTGCAACTACAAGGAATGTTACGAATATCAGCATCAGCATCGTGGTTGCTTGCATGTATGTCTGTGTATTGGTATGTCTGTCAGTGGCTTTGTTCAAAAAGGTTTTTTAGCTCCGTTATTGTTATTATTATTATATTTTTAGATACCACAATGTGGTTACATTGAAATTTCCGGTTTGATCTCGGGTCTAATAATCATAATGGGTATTTTCAAACTAAAGCAACCTTGCCCGTGGATTGGATAAAATGTCTGGTTGACGATAGGTTTGTCGACATTACATTATGGGTCAATTTTGACCCACAATTTTTATTTGAATGTGAAGGAAGCTAGGCAGGTTTTTAAGGATCCTGAGGTCTGGCACTCGATACACACTGCCTACCTTGTAAGGGACTTGGCGTGGAGATATGTATGTATGTATATGTATAGAAATATAGACAGATGGATTTTGACAGCAATTCCGAAATTTCTCACCTGAACATGCAGTATTCCGAATAATGTGTCGACACATCTTTCACAGATGATGTGGACGTTGTTGTTCGCATCTGGATACAGGCCCATTAGGAGGATGATGTTGGGGTGGCGACAATTTCTGAAAGTAAGATATTTTTGTATGAATGTGAAATGTCGTTTTCCGTTTTGGTCCCGCGGTCTTTTATGGAACAGAGGGGACACGAAGTTCATAAGAGGCGAGCATTGGTTCACCACTAACACCTTGACCTTGATCAGGAGCCAAGTATTCTGGCTATTCACAAGAATTAATATCGCCCTACTTCTTCCTATCGGGCTGACGATAGTGCTTGCCATTGTTATTTTGCTTACGCCAAAGTTAAGCAGAGTCGAATACAAAGACACAATAAGCTAGAAACTATCTTTCTAGTTATAATATTGTTGTGGCAAACAAGCAGACGGATTTCCAGGTGGTAATAAATTCACGCCGCCTCATCCCGGCCTCAGGTTCAGGTTACCAGGGATGTTAGGCCTCGAGCAAAAATAAGTTAATCGGCTACCTCACCCTCCGTACTGGAACACGTCAACGGCAAACATTGACGTTATAGCGGCAGGAATAGGTAAGGCTGTGGGACCAATGCGGGCAAATCGCTACGAAACCTATGCTCGCCTTTTACGAGCTGCCTGGCAGGACGGCAGATGGTCTATTCTGCAAAGAAACCAGGACCAACACGGAAGGAGTTTCGGCCCTCTGCATTGCAAATAAAAAATGAACTGATAATTTTTTTGTACGCACGAATTACTTTTTTTTTTATTACAAGTGACATAACAGTTAGTTTTAAAAGACCTTCAAATTATCCCATACGTTAACGTTTCCAACAACAAAAAAATACAATGCTGAGATTAGTCATTTATGCATAAGCAAAACAAAAACTGTGAATTGCATATTTCCTCGACAACGTTGTTTGTTTCTAAAAATGTAGACTAGTATATTTATAAAGTTCAAGGCGATTCGAGTCACAAGTAATGAAGGTTAATATTTCAAATTTTAGGCTTAGGGTCACGGTGAACGATAACTCTACAAAAGTCAATAGAAAGTCTAGAAGATTCTAGAAAATTCTATACTTTCTATCGCAGTCGGCACTAGGTGAATCTTTAAAAAATGTTTGTATTTAATCTACTATGAAGTAGTTGAACCAATTATAAAACATCCTTGTCTCAGGTTGGCATCGCACCTTTACACAATGCAATACGAAATATTGCATTGCAACATATTTAACGAACTACTGCATAAAGTAAATAGCGAGAAGTAATAAATTTTAATCATAAGATTCTCAAGACCTGAGACATTCAAAGTTATTTCACTATCATTAATCGTATGCGTGACGTCGAGTTTTTTAAATATCAATTAGGAATTTCGCAGAGATATTTCAAAACGGAAAATTATATATTTTTTTCAATTTATAGTGTTTTTGCAAAGATTAGATTATTAAGAAAAATATATGGACTCAAATCTAGTTAGAGAGTTGATTGGAGTTTCAGATTTAGATTGCTTTATTCACGTAGATCATTCAAATGGCACTTGTGCGCGTCGACTTTACAGGTCACTGTAAATGAGACCACTGGTGGTAGACTGCAGCAGGTGGTAAACGGGTAGGAATCCACGGCCTTGACTATTCCTACCGTCATAATGGCGACATTCCGGTCTGAAGGGTAGGATAGCTTGCATAATTGGTCTAACATCCCGGCCACAGAACACCTACAACAACATATTATAGTATGGTGTCTATAGGATGCGGTGCTCCCCAGATGGTCAGAGATACTGACCATCTGGGGAGCAGCATGCTTTGTTTGCCGTCTTTTGCCATCCAAAAAATTAATAATGTCTATTCCAAGGCCTTCGCTCAGCCTGAAATATTACCTTAATATATTTATCTCCATATTGAGTTTTTTCTTGACGCATTCCACTGTGACCCCATCCAGTTTCTTAACTTGAACAGGTACAACTCCCCACTTCCCGTGGCTCCATGGTTTCATCTTCTCTGTGGTGAAGTCTAAGTTACACGAACTCGCGACTGGCAGCCCAAACGTACTCGATTCGCTCTGTCAATAAAATTATTTATTTATAAACTTGTAGAATGGTTAATAGCTCTTTGTTATTTGTTGACCACAAAATAATATTTTGAGATAAGTTACTATTGTATGTCTCTTTTGGCGTATTTTTATAGTTGTGAGAGCTGCTCTGGAAAAGTTTTAAGACATACTTAAAAACCATCAAATTGCCTGTTTCGATTTTTAATTTTTAGTTGAAATTTGAAGTTACATTTCTCAGAGCGTAAAATTTTCACGTTACACTTAGATTTTCATAATTTCCAAAGTTAAGAAGCTGAATCTTTTAAGCAGAAAGGTACATGGCTATTTAGATTTTAGATACAAAAACGAAAAATTGTCTATTCCACTCAGTGGACCCGGAAAAACACGGGAAATGACTATAAACATCGGGGGGAACTAAATCGACAGTGCTACATGTGTCTTTCCTATTTCCTTAGGACTACATAGCGATAATTTAAAAACAATCGGCTCTGTGGTCTAGCGGTCCTTCGCGGCGTCGGATTTGACATCTTAAGATCCCGGGTTCGTTCCCAGGTCGGACAACAAAAAATTTAGAAAACGTCGTATATTTTCAATTTTCTAATGAAAATAACATTGCCCGGGATTCGATATATGCCCAGTCGGCGATAGGCTTGTCACGTATCACATTGTGGGACTTAGTGTCCTCGGCTAGTCGTGGGTGCCCTGGTTGTGCCTACCTCTTCGGAATATGGGCGTGAAGATACTTTTTTAAATAGTTTTAGTACGCAAAGTTGAATAACAGGTTTACCTTGCTATCTTCAGATTTGCTGGTATTCACTGATGGGTCTTGCAATTGCTTGTCAGCCCATTCATCAAAGTTCTTGAGCTCACTCATCACCTCCCACAGTTTATCCTCACAATTCTCATCCTTACTATCTACATCCTGACTAGAAGTTTTATCCACTACCCCATCTACTTCTTCTTTATCGCTTCTTGAATCCAAAAAACATTTAACATCAAACGGAAGAGAATTATTCTTATAAAACAATGGAGGGGATTTCGGTTGATCGTCCGAAAAATCAATGTGCTTTTGGGCTAGGAACTCGGGTGATCGATGGCACTTTCTATTCTTCCTGGGTTCAGAATACGAAGACGTAGCGAAGATGTTCCCTGGCATGAAGACTTGATTTTGAAACAAAAACTGAATGTTCGGGACATTATCTTGGACATTTTCGTCTGAACGCGAGTGTCTGGTGCGTTTCTGGTATTTCTTTTTGTATTTTACAGCTGATTTCTTTTCATAATTGAATGTTGTGTCTGGGTCGCCGGAGCAATCTGTGCATGATACTGGCAAGGAATGTCTGCCGCATTTTTTCTTCAACGGTGTAGTATCTTTCCCTCCTGTGGAGCGTCTAGCCTGAAACTCTGCCAAGTCACGTTTGTATTCTTCAGTTCTAATGGTATTCATTTGAACAGGTTCATCGAGTGATGAAGCAGGACTTATGTGGCTTGTAGACACCGTCACTCGTTCCCTGTGGACAAAAAAAAATTAAAAATACATATCTCAACGATGTCTCTAAAAAAAGGGCTTTTAATTTAACTAACGAAGCCGAAGTCGGGATTGGATCACAAAAAACTTCGTCCATTATATATTTTGTATTATTGAATGGCATTTTAATACATTTTTTATGGTATTGGAAGGTAAACAAGCAGGCGGATTTCCAGATGGTAAGAAATTCAGGCCGCCTAGAAACACCAAAGGTGGTAATGGTGCGTTGCCAACCCGAGGCCAAATTGGTAGTTCACGAGCAAAAGTAAGTATACCGACTACTTTACCCTCTGAACCGGAATACGTCAAAGGCAATCACTGCCGTTATGGCGGCAGGAATAGACAAGGCATTGGTACCAATCCGGGCAAGTCAGTGCGAAACTCTACCACCTAGTTAGATGTCATGGTCTTAGTGTTGCTAAGCCTATGCTCGCCTTTACGAGCTGTCAGGCAGGATGGCAGATAGTCTATTCTGCAAAGGAGCCCAGACCAACACGGGTAAATATATTGAATTACTTTTCAGTACCTTCAGAGAATCAGTTTATTGAACGTGGTATGGACATATTAAGACAACGTAAAATCATGCGGCCCTCTTTATGGTAAAAGACAACTCGTGGCCTAAAGCCAGGTTAAAGTTATAGGTAATATAATCGTTATGGACCATAGGTGGCCCTACCGACCGGACCGGTACTCGACAATGTCATTGCGGAGGCAGGATTAGGTAAGGCGGTGGATTCCTACCCGGACAAGTTGCTGCTCTGCAGCACACTACTCTGAATACTGATTCATCGTATAAATCACTGCATAGTATAAAAGAAGTCGCCTATGCTCCCTTTGTATGCTCAAATCTTCAAAACTACGCAACGGATTTTGATGTGTTTTTTTTAACTGACAAAGTGATTGAAGAGGAAGGTTTATGTGCATATTTTATACCCGTGCGAAGCCGGGGCGGGCCGCTAGTATTATAATAATTAGTTTATACCTCGTAACGTCTGATTATAACTATCAATACGCTATATCCAACAGAATAATCGCCAACGTCCATCGTTGAATACACCGGTTCTCGTCCGATCATCGAAGTTAAGCAACGTCGGGCGCGGTCAGTACTTGGATGGGTGACCGCCTGGGAACACCGCGTGATGTTGGCTTTTTTGCCAATATTCGGTTATAAATATTTTTTTTTAACATTTACACGATAGGTATTAGACAAAACACCTGTCCATGCGAAATTTTATTTTTTATACAACTTGTTTCAAATTATCATACTTCATTTATCATTTATTTACCTACTCCGTACCTTAAACAAGTACATAATATGGAACTGTGCAACAATCAGCAGCTTACAAACTTTAGCATAGATTGGATTTGTAATGAAACAGTCTGATTTTCTAATAATAGAAATAAATGTTTTTAGATTACTATACACTAAGCATAGATATCAAATCCTGTGTTTTTCCAACCTAAAATTTGCATTACAGTATAGCAACATTAGGTAAGGCAGTGTAAACACTTCTACCCATTAAAAGTAGATGCAGCATTTGGAAAAGGCCATCCAATTTCCAACAGTCGAATCATTCATTTAGTGGTAAGGAAAAGCTGAAATGATTTCATAGTACAAAACCTCGACGGGTCAGTGAGTTCTATTCTAGTTTCTGTTCTATATAATACAAATGGATGACACACTTGTGCATGTGTAGTAAAGCGAGTCAAATTAACAATACTACTTTATGACGTCACATTTTATTACAACATACGTATTTTATGCATGAGTTTCTAACACTACAGCTTTTCAACGGCTTGGCACTAGTAAATGAGTAGGTAAAAACCTATAATAAAATTTTCGGCGCCAAAATAGACGAAAAAAACTCATATTTTATTAGATAACTAGATAGATTATACTTTGGAGTTATAATATTTAGATTTATTAAAATCATCCCTAGATAGGGATGAAACGATACCACTGGGGTATCGACACTGGTATCGGTCCTCAAATATCGATACTTACTCAGTATCGATCACAAAGTATCGATACTTACTAGTATCGTATCGTTCTTGGAAAATTTTGAGTAAAAATCTATTGGTAAAAATCTATTGAGTAAAAAGTATTGGTATTCTTGATTGAAAAGTACTAATAATATTCTAACACGAAATAATATTTTTTGAGATACTTCCGACTATCCCGGATAAACGCTAGTACAACACGTCACCTTCAAAATAATTTATGAAAAAAGTCCGTTTTCATGGTGCTGCTCAAGAAAATCAACATTTTGTAAATATCTTCCGGTTAAACTTTTTTCGGGCATAGACAAACAAGCTTGTCAACTGCCAATTTAAACTAAACGTTTTTTTTCAACGTTAAAAGATAAACATCCATTATGTTAATTTCTATAAACCATAAAATTTACTGATATGAGTACTTTTAACCGATACCTACTCGATACTTCATTTCAAAGTACCAATACTAAAATGTACTTGGTATCGGATAAAAGTATCTAGTACCTACTTGGATTTATTCGTATCGTTTCATCCCTATCCCCAGATAACCAAATCAAGAATAAAATATATAAATATTTGATAGCCGATTTTTATTTTTAGTCAATTAAAAAAGAGAAGGTTATCGATTCAACTATCTTTTTAGGGTTCTGTAGCCGAAGGCAAACAAACGAAACCCAGATAGATTCGTTATATCTGTCTGTCCGTTTATATTATGCCACAGCCACATTTTTTCTGAAACTATGAGAGCTGCGCTGTTTAAACTTAGAAATTACATCTTACTCTGTTAACAGCAATCAGATTTTTACACAAAAACAGAAAAATAACAATAGATTTTGGTTTGGTTCTCCATACTTAGAACTAAAACGAAATATCATAAGAGTGGTGTATCTATGGTTAGGTCATAAAAATTATATTGAGATTTCAAATATAATTTCTATCTAAAACTGAATAGTTTGAGTGAGAGACACTTTCAAAGTTGCAAAATGTGTAACTTCTAAAATAAGAGAGCGAATAAACTTAAAAATACATATGTGAAGTACATTACGATGTAAATTTCCACCGAAAATTGGTTTAAACTAGATCTGGTAAGCAGTTTTTTAATAGGTATTGTAACAATAACACCTAATATTGTGGTACTTAACTGTTAAGAGATGGCACTGTGTAGTTTAGAATTGCGCAAATTGCAAAAGTGACGTAAACTGCAACTACTGCAGAGTATACATGCAATTTGAAATGAATGAACTGAAAGATCATTAATTTATAATATGATGGTTGCTGCTACGGAACCCTGCGTGGGCGAGTCGGACTCGCACTTTACCGCTTTTATTTCCTTTGTTTTTGTATGTTTGTTGTGCGATTACTCGGCAAACAACGAGGAGTTTGATGGTTATTTCATAAAAATGTAACGTTAACAATTTGCTACTATTGTGTTCAATAGTACAAAATCAAACAAATCCTAATCCCAATTCCAATTTGCATTAAATCGAAATTCAAGCGTAAGCCTACAGAAGTGGCAAAGTCAAGAACAGTTGGTATTTTGGACTTGTAAAAGATTTTACAAAACAAAGGACTAAGGTAAATAAAATTGAACCTTGCATTAATAAGCTAATATGCAGCTATATTATTATGATAATCCAGCGCGTTGATAATTCGTTTCATTAAAATTGCTTGTAATTACACCAATATCTGATACAGTCGTTGTGAAAAACCCTTATTTATATAAGTTCAAACTATATTCTGTGATTGCTACACGAGCTACATTAAGCACATTCCAAAATCAACAACGACTTATTATTAAAAAATTAATTAAAAAAACATTTTCCAGGAGACCAAATTGTGAATCTAAACCATTCTCGAATTCCCTTGAACACGCACAAAAACTTTCATCAACATCGGTCCAGCCGTCTAGAAGGAGTTCAGTGACATACACACTCACAGAAGAAATATATATATATATAAAGATTTATATTTTTTAGAATACTAGCCGACTCGACGAACGTATATTTGCGTCCATATCCCCAAAGAGGTAGGCAGAAGCACAACCAGGGCATCCACATCAAGTACCACAGTGGTAGCTTATGGCAGTTAGGGTTAAACCTAATTATATTTTAAAATTTTGTTCAAATATTTGAAACATAATATGTTACAAATCTTAATAATAAATTAGTATAATTTTAAAGATATTTGCACACCATAATGTGGTAGAATATATTGGTATTAACAAATGTCTTTTGTTATAGTTTTTACACACATTTTCGGCAAATAAATTTCATTTTTCAAATCATTAAACTAGTTTAATTGGCTTAAAAGTTAAAGTAAAGTATGTAATTAAATATTTTTTTTTTAACAATATTAAAATATTTGCACACCAAAATGTGGTAGAATATTTTTGTAACATCTCATTTACACACATATTCCGCAAATAAATAAATTTTCTTTCTTCTTCACACGTACCACAATGTGATAGGTGGCAAGCCTATCGCCAACCGAACACATATCAAAGCTCGGGTAACATTACTTTATATGAGAAAATTGAAAAAAGACATTTTTATTCAAAACAAATAAAGTACACATTTTTTTTGCTGCCTGACCTGGAGATCAAGCCTAGTACTTCAAGACTTTAAAAAACGGATGCCGGGCTGCTAGACCATTGGGTCATGACTGAGGTTTGAGACATAACTTTGTATCGCTTGACATTAACAGTGTTTACCATTTTCTTTGCAATTTTCCGGATTTGATCGTTGTACATTATTTTTCGCATAAGATTATGAAAACTTAATAAAAATGGTGAATTGTGATTATGTAGACTTACAAATACATATTATAAAAAAATAAGACAGCAGTAGTGTAAAATTTTATGTAAACTGCTTTTAAATTGAAACTAAATTAATGGTTTTTTGATTCAATAAGTTCGATCTTTACAACGTTACGAATATATTATTTTGCTAGCTGCGCCCCGCGTAAGTCCCAATCCCGCGGGAACTCCGGGATAAAAAGTAGCCTATATGTTATTCTGGGTCTTCAGCTACCTACATACCAAATTTCATCGTAATCGGCTTTGTAGTTTTTGCGTGAAAGAGTAACAAACATCCATACATACAAACTTTCGCATTTATAATATTGTCAGTGACTGTACTTCGTGATTATAAAACTACTAAAAACTAATTGTGGGAAATCATTACAGGTCGACTAATCTGCTTTATGTTGAGGTTACACATTGTTTCACTTAAATGAACATGTAGGTATGTAACAATTTATTGAGAGTTGTCTATTC
>NJDD01002629.1:96404-108987 GCA_002245505.1 Calephelis nemesis
ACCGTAATTTATTTTTCATTTCATTTTGATCACATTCTCCTCCTTTTCTAATGGGTTTCATCCTACTACTATTTTATTTCACTTTTTATTATTTTTATAAGCTTCTACCCTAGTCTATTATATCAATAACTTTTTTCATATAACGTTTCTTCGTTTGATGGAATGCCTATAAAATTATTCGTTTACTTTTTTTTAATACAAAAGATTCGACGATTTGTCATTTCCACTACGAATGTTTCAACGATAGATTAATTCATGTCCGAAACAACAGGTGAAATACTTTAACAGTACGGTGAAAATGCAACATTTTCGCTGTATGTGTACACTTTTGTTCTTTCTGGAACTCCATTGTCGTTTTATGTGTATACTTTTGTTTTTTCTCTGATTGTGTACACTTTTGTTCATTCTGGAACTCCATTATCGCTGATTATGTATACCTTTGTTCCTTCTTGTATTCGTCGTTTTTGTTCTTCGTTGTATGTGTACACTTTTGTTATTTCTATACCTTCATTATCGCTTAAAACTGATCAATTTTCGCCTGCTGGTGTGGTATTCCATCTGTTGTTTCGCTTATGAAAGAATCGGGTCGGTGAAACGTCTGTAGAGTAAAAGTCCTGTCGCCAAATCTCTCACGAGAGAATCGTTGTATCAGCAAAACGTTCGTAGGTGAAAGGTTATGTCGTAAAAATAAAACTTTTTGTCGGCAAATCATCAAACGCATAAAAGATTGCCAGAAAAAAGTTTCAGAATCAATCAATCAATGCATATCTGCTTTGTCAATCTTTTATCTGTCATTCTTTCCACATGACTTAACCAGCGGAGCATGCCCTTTCTCATTTTAACACAAACACTTTCTTTCAATTCCACTCTTTCTCGGATCTCACTGTTACGAAAGTGGTCAGCGAGAGTTACACTACAAATTTTCCTTAGCACTCTTATTTAGACCGCATTCGCTATTATGCTTTTTCTGACATATCCAACTACCAAAGGCCAAGGCCAACGGTAGACCAAAGATTGACATTTCAAGACGAAATCCCTCGGTTTTATCAGAGATTGGTGACAAGAGTCTTCGAAACCGGCGTATTTGCATAAAAAGAATTCTGAATGTGGAGTGAACTGGGTAGGCATGGAAGAATCGTGACATTTGGCGTGAAGATATGTAGGTAGGTGAAATTTTATAACGAACTTTCATTAACGGTTTTTACCTAATGTCTATAAATTATATTTTGACTAAAAATAAAGAAAAAAAAACATCTTATAAATAAAATATACAGTTACACACAGAAATGAGAATTCAGACTGCAAATGCATATATTTATAAAGGATTACCTTACCTTGTTACGGACTTGGCGTAAAGATATGTTTGTGTAATCTTAGAACGGACTTTCATTAACGGTTTTTAATTAATATCAACAAATTCTTTTACGATAAATGAAAAAAAACAACTTATAAATAAAATATAGAGTTATACGAAGAAATAAGGATTCAGACTGCAAATGCATATATTTCGCCGTGTTGGTCCGGACTCCTTTGCAGAAAAGACCATCTGTTCCTGACAAGCAGCTCGTAAAAGGCGAGCATAGGCTTACCGTCACAGACACCGTGACATCCTACTAAATGGTAGTTTCGCAGCGATTCGCTCAGATTGATACCACCGCCTTACCTATTCCTGCCGCCATAACGTCATGACGTCATTCGGAGGGTAAGGTAGCCGGTAAACTTACTTTTGCTCGAGGCCTAATGTCCCGGCCTCAGGTTGGCAACGCACCATTACCACCTTTGGTGTCTCTAGGCGATGTGAGTTTCTTACCATCAGGAAATTCTTGTGCTTGTTTGCATTTCATTATCACAAAATATATATGTATATTTATAAAGGATGTACGAACCACTAATTAGTACCATAAGACATGAGGTTAAAAACGAGCCTATTGTGCAAATATTTCCCATAGTACATTCACACAGCATTAAGCATAGCTTTCTTTAACATGATTACCAAGATGACGGTAATTATTTAAACAACGAATACAATGTTTTACACGTTTGACACTGTCCGTTAGCCACATACTCTTTTTCTTTAATGACTAATGTGTTGCCAACCTCGCGGTTTTAACTTCACCTGGCTCTTAGTAAGTCACATCTTTTTGCTGTGTAATTTTATCTTCCACTAGTTGTTATCCGCGGCGTTGCGTGAAGGAGTAACAAACATACAAATTTTCGCATTTATAATATTAATAGGATAGGATAGGAATAATAGGATAGGATTTTACCGACTCCAAAAAGGGAGGAGGTTATTAATTCGACTTATTAGGTACGCAATTACTCGGCCAATAAACAAAAAAAAGATATTTCATGATTCCGAGGTGTTCCGCATTAATTTTACCATGACCCGTCTAGTGGTTTTTGAGATATGCTTAACAATGCCATTTAATAAAGAAATAAAAACAAAATTGATGTAGGACCATTTTGGAACAATTTGTTATCTTTCGAAAAAAGAATTAAGATCTCGCGACGTGGTACCCAATGAAATAGTAGCAGTCGCGGTTTTTGCAGTTTTACTGCTCTCGCTACTGATGGCAAGAAAGAACAGAATGGCCTATAGACACCACAGATGTTGTAGGTGCGTTGCTGTCCTGTAGCCGGGGTGTTAGGCAATTTACGCAAATCCAAAAGCTACCCTTCCCCTTCTGACTGGAACACGACGTTGTCATTATGGAATAGGCAAGGTGGTGGATCTCTACATAGCCCTGTTGCAGAGTGGTACTCTACCACCAGTGGTCTTGTTTGTTCGCTTTTAACAAGCTCCTGGCAGAAGAAAAATGGTGTTTTCTACACAGCAAACCTGCAGCAATAGCAATACCAAGCGTAGTTTTAAGATCATTGCTAGATAAGGTTCCTTACAAATAAATGCTTGCCATTATATTATTTATAATTAAAAATTTGTTTGTGTTATGTGTGAAAGAGAGTCCATCTAGGTACATACGCTTTTTTTTTAAATTTAGTATTTCATTTTCAACAAAAAGTTACATACCTTACATTAATATAATTTTTAGAAAATTTTAAATAACAAGTATTTTAAATAATAGTATAGTGGTTTTGTTAGTTGAAACTTGAAGCATGAATAGCATCTAGCGTAAAGTGAGTTTTCGTTTTCGATTAAAGCTCCACTGGGCTAGAATGTTTCCGACATGTCGAACAAAACCGTATATCAACTAATTAACGTTAAAGTATCTTCACGCCTATATCCCCGAAGCGGTAGGCAAAGGCACAGCTAGGGCACCCACGATTAGCCGAAGACACTAATGCGTGATTTCAGCAAGAGCCCCTATACTTTAGGGGACATTTAAGGTATTTTAGGTCACTGTTTCATATTGAAACTGTCCCATAAGTAACGTTAAAGTATAGGGGCTCTTGGTGAAATCGGACATAAGTCCCACAATGTGACAGGTGGCAAACCTAACGCCAATCGGGCACATATCCAATCCCGGGAACATTATCTTTATTAGAAAATTTAAAAATCGAACCCGGGACTTCAAGAAATGGAGTCCAACGTCGGCCGCTAGAATTGGCGATACACATGTTCTCACCTTTCCTTGACTTCCACAAATGATTTAAAATCACAACCAAAATTAGTCAAACCAGTCTATTCGTTCGAAAGTTATGCGCTTACATACATTTTTTAACCCCCGATGCAAAAGAGGGGGGTTCTAAATTTGACCTGTCTGTCTGTCTGTGGCATCATAACTCCCGAAAGGATGCAGTAATTTAAATTTAGTTTTTTTTTATATTAAAGGTAACTTATGTGCGAGTGTTCTTAGACATGTTTGATGAAAATCGGTTGAGCAGTTTAAAAGTTGTGAGGGGTTAAACTGAAAAAAGATTTACCTTTTTTTTTACTTTTTAAAGGGAAATTAGTGTTTAACTTCACGGTTTTTATAATTACACCAGACTTTTCTTATATTTAGGCGATTCATTTTTATTTATAAAAAAAGTACCTTCACGCCCATATCCCCGAAGAGATTGGCAGAGGCATAACCACGGCACCCACGATTAGCCGAATATACTTAGTCCCACAATGTGATAGGTGGCAAGCCTAAGCCCAAGCGGGCACATATCCAATCCCGAGCAACGTTTTTTTATTAGAAAATTGCAAAAACCCAATTTTCTTTTTGTTGCCCGATCCGGGATTCAAACTTCATGCAGTCAAGTCCAACAACTGAACCGCTAGACCACAGAGACTTTATTTATAAAGATAATTATACATAGATTTCAATTCACTTCTTGCTTAGTAGGTCGCGTTGATCGTTTTTAATGAATTCTACAACAATAAGTTTATTCAGCATTGCTACGCGCGATCCAAGTGAAATTCTCTTTGTCTGATTTTCTTTGATTCTTTAATAGCGTCTGTCAGTCAAGATAATAATAGAAATGTGCATATTTTTACGTATTGCAAAATTATAATGACTTTTTTATTGCTTCGATATTACCGGAGTAATAATTTGTTGTCTGATATTCAATGTCGATCGCCCGACGGACGAACTTATTACGCATTCGCTTGAATTGTATCCGGAAGCGAGCAAATACTTTTGATCCTTCTATATATTAATATAGGTGATGCCATAACTCTGGACCCCTTTTCACGAAAATTGGACGCAGGAGCATAACATTTAACACACTTGTAGTTTATGTGTAGGAGAAATGCAGAATATTTTTCAATAATAATGCTTATAAGGTGCAATAAACCAATAAATAAAACATTACCCACCCTACCATGCATTTGACACACACAAACAAATATATTGATGATAACGATAAAAGATCACAGATGGCGCACTAAAAAGTTTGGAAACAAAGTAGTTGGTCTTGAGAAATGAAGATGGCGTTCTTATCAACAAGATATTAAAATTTATTATAGTCGATTTTCGACAAACGGGCAACCACTAGTACTTATAAAATAACATGCCCTGACAGACTGATTAATCATCGCCGAGCAAAAACTGTTAGTTACAGCCATGAAATTTGGTGAGCGCGTTTTATTGAGTAGACACCCACTAAGGACAGAATTTTGGAAGTTCTACCGCTAAGGGGAGTAAAATAGAAGTTGAAAGTTTGTATGGAAGACCATCATTTTTAAGTTAGAAATATGAAACTTTATTTTTGAGCTCCTTATTAAAAATGAGTAGATACGTATTTAAACGTTTCTGGAATTCTATTCCAAAGGGGGTTAAATAGTTAACAGTTTGTGGGGAAGTCCTTATTATTGGGCTATATTCAGATAAATGTATCAACTGCCACGTGAGCAAAACAGCGGGTAACAGCTTGTCGTAATGTAAATTTTGAGACAGAGAGATAGCAGTCATTTTGTGCTAGTTGATTGTAAAAATGTTGATCTTTACATAATTAACACATCAAACATTGTCTTTTGCTGGTGATGGTCTTTCACACCAGAGCCGGTCCTGTTGGGTTACTCTTGAATCTTGATATCATGAAACTTGGGAATTGGAATCGTATGTCATTTTAGGTACTTCTGAACACAGTACTAGTAGTTTATTAAAATTTAGTTACAAATAAATTTAAAAATCCGATAAAATAATGTATTGTTCTAATATTAATTAAAATTTAAATGATAATACTTTGGCAATATTGTGTTTAAGAGTACCTATCTAAAATGATAAACTCGATTCCAATTTCCAATATTGCATGAATCGAGCTTCAAGAGTAACTCTAAGTAATTTCCAAATATTGCTGACTCTACTGTACCGGCATTTCTTTCATTTTGATTTTATTAATTGACATCATAAGACTTAGAAAGAAAGACCGGTACATTAGAGTCAGCAATATTTGGCAATAACAATAGATCTTTGTTAGGAGTGTAACTTCCAGTAATAATATCGTTTCATGGGTGTTATATACATCTTCAATTTTCAATCAAAAATCTTTAATTTTCACACAATTACGTGATAAAATATGTTAGAACTTACACCTTATTAATTACTTTCTAACGACCCATGTATTACCCTCATTTGGCCAATAAAATATTAATCATTTAACAAAAATGATCACAAAAAACTATAACGGATGCAATTAATTAAGGATAAAGATAAACAGTATCAATAAATTCATCTAATTAATAAATTTTATATAACACGATCTTACAAAATCAAGGAAAAAAACCACTGAACTTTGAGCAGGTGCTAGCCATTAGCCATAAAAAATCTCGTGTCGTGAGCTTTGTGGTTGAACTCTTCCTTTATTATTTTATTTATGCAGGTATGTTTTTTCGGTATAAGAATAAGACGAAAAGTCTATTTTCCCCGTGTTGGTCCGGGCTCCTTGGCAGAATAGACCATCTGCCTTCCTCCTAGGCAGCTCGTAAAAGGCCAGCATAGGCTTACCGTCACTAAGACCATGACATCTGGGTGGTATCTAGGTAGTAGAGTTTCGCAGCGACTTGCCCGGATTGGTACCCCGCCTTACCTATTCCTGCCGCCATAACGTCATGACGTGTGTCGGTTCGGAGGGTAAGGTAGCCGGTAAACTTACTTTTGCTCGAGGCCTAACACCGGAATGTTCGGGAACTCAGGTTGGCAACGCACCATTACCGCCTTTGGTGTCTCTAGGCGGCATGAATTTCTTACCATCGGGAAATCCGTCTGCTTGTTTCGCATTTTAACACCGACACTTTCTTTTAATCCCACTCAGTTCTCGCATCTCACTGTTACGAATGCGCTTAGTAAGCGTTACACCACAGATTTTCCGTAGCGTTCTCATAGATATAAAATAGAGAGTATAAAAGGAAGAGTAATCCTACTGGATCTGCTGTTGGCATGCTTTGGTTGAGTTACTTGTCTACAAACATGCACAAATCTAGCAATTTTACCAAGTAACTCGACAACCCAACACCTAGTTTGGATAAAATTGTTATCCACACATTAAGACGTCAAACATAAGTTCATCATTAATTTCCAACTAAGTGCGCATCCACATCAAAAGAGAGGTGATGATTGATGACTCTATTAATAACTTCAATCAGTAAGAAGCCGTTCTATAATGCATTATCTAAAAACAGTATTGAAATTAAACTTTCACTGATCTATTTATCGATCGAATCATTCTTATTGCTGTACGAAAAATTGATGGTTCTGACAGTTTCGTATTTATGTAAGCATATTTCGTGACATTAAATTTAGGTAGTTATCAGAGATGCTTTCTATTTTTCTGCTTGCGTAACCCATTGTTGATCAATTTGAAGTCGATTTGAGCTTATCAGTACCACTACATTAATCTCCCGCATGTAATCTATTAATTGATTGCTGTAACTTTTCTGAATGTTTTCAAACGACTACATAAAAGTTTTCTTTAAGTTTTGACATTCACGTTAGTATTTTGCCATTCGTCAAGTAGAAGTTTGCATCAAATTTTATATCAATTTTAATCAATTATAATTAGTCATCAGTCATAAGTCATCAGTAAGTCATGTCAGGCTCTTGGGTAAAGCGGCGGTCTCATTACTCAAGCTCATGTAAGGAGATTTGGCGGCAACGAGGAAATACACGATATGCTTATTTCTTCATGATTATTTCATTTGTGCACTTTCACTCAACAAAATTGTACAAAATGCCACCAAAATTGATTAATTTCACTTAATATTAACACTAAATTCGATAATTATGAAAAAACTACGACCATCTTTTCTCTCGATGGCGCCAAAACCCTACATAAAAGTTCTTTTTCTTTCTTTCTTTCTTTAGGGTTTGGCCTTCACGTTAGTATTTAGCCATTAGTCAAGTAGAAAATTGCATCGAATTTTATATAATTTTCAATTAATTATAATTAGTCATCAGTCATAAGTCGTCAGGAAGTCATGTCAGGCTCTTGGGTAAAGCGGTGGCTCATTACACAAGCTCTGTAATGAGATTTGGCGGCAACGAGGAAATACACGATACGCCAATTTCTTAATAATTACTTCATTTGTGCTCTTTTAACTGAATAAAATTGTACAAAATGCCACCAAAATTGACTAATTTCACTCAATATTAACACTAAATTCAATAATTATGAAAAAACTTCGACCATCCTTTCTCTCTATGGCGCCAAAACCACCTACATAAAAGTTATTAATTCGACTGTACGTTTTTTTTTCTGTTACGCAAATACTCGGCCAGTGATATTTTAAAAGTTCCTTTTGTGGGAGGGTAGATCATAGTTGCGAGGTGGTCCCATAATTTGACCATGATTCGACTTATTCACATATTATGACCAATATTATCAACCTATCTACACCTAGAGATGGGTTTTCTAGAGCATTTTCGCTAAGATATTATTGTTAATCAAAGAAAATTAACAGCTGTTGCTTGGCAACTGATCTTTAGTAGCCTTATTTCTTGTCTAAGATAGGTTATTAATATTAGCCGTTACTCAATAATCAAGGGCAGTAAAACTATTTTATTAGGCGTCCGCGTCACTGTCACGATTTCACAAATTCTTTTTTCGAAAGATAGCATTAGTGGTTCCGAAATTATCCCACATAAATTTTATCCACATTCTACGAGAATTTTTTGGGTTATACCTATTTCCTACAGTATAAAAATATGATAGAAAATACCTATTTTTAAAAAGTAGCGACGCCATTAAAAATTACAAAAAAGCCAACATCACGCGGTGTTCCCAGGCGGTCACCCATCCAAGTACTGACCGCGCCCGACGTTGCTTAACTTCGGTGATCGGACGAGAACCGGTGTATTCAACGTGGTATGGACGTTGGCGAAAGACCATTTAAATTTTTCGTTGTAATATTACCTTTAAAGTTACAAAAAGTTCTAGAAAAACTTGAGTTGTTACAGTATTATTAATTATTATCTTCCAATTAAACTAAAATCGTAGATGGTAATTATAGTCGCAAGGGCGAAGCATATGGCACAAACTAGCTTTGAATAACGATAATGAAATCTACATAGCGCTGACACATTTCCATGTCCTAAAGGCTCTTTCAACATAGAGAATAACCATTGTACTGAAACTATTGGTTCAGCGCGACTCAATACTTTAGGTGGAGACCGACAATACAACATCCATGGGAATGAGAACAAAGCCCAACACAAGAATGGGTCAATATGGTCCATTGTTGGAGCACGAATCCTGACTCAGCAGTTAAACGTTGTACCTACAAGTCACTTTTATTTATTTTGTTTAATATTGCTCTGTAACAATCATTAATTAAAAGTTAAAAACTGTAAAACTGCAAAAAAACGATCAGAGTTTTAGGTATTATTTATCATCTATACAAATAAATAAAGTTGAAGTGTCTGTTTGTAATACAAAAATAACAGCTTTTATGACACAATTAACGGAACGGTACGAATCTGTACCATTTTTTTATCTGTCTGTCTGTTTGTTTCCGCTATTTTCTGAAACGGCAATTGTAATAATTACCTAATTAAACTAAAAGTATTCTTCGACATAACAAAGAATAATATATTTGAGTAAACATATTATATACTATGTACTTTTTTTTAATTAACAAATATAAAAAATAAAATAGCAATTGCAAGGCGGGCCTCACCTGCGAAGGTCTTAGTTCCCAAAAGATATCACTAATTACCAAGTTATAATTTTTCACTTCAATGTAATGTAATGTAAGTTACGCATCCCGTTATTTATTCTTTTAAAAATCGTAACGCTGTTCACAGGATAGATAGGTACGTCACCTACCCATCTAACAAGTTTCAACCGTCTAGTATAATATACACATAGGTACATGTCCATAACGTCAACGCTTGCCGTTGTCCTATTTCGGCCTGAAGGTACTGGTTACCTTTGACGTTTTAAAGCGCTTGGATATCTTACCAACAGGAAAGCAATTTGTTTACCCTCATCATATAAAAAAAAACAATGTACAGCGCAATAAAGCTTCAAAATGCCTATTTACTCAAAAACAGCTGGTGGGATCTCAATAAAATGTCTATAGGACCAGCTTGGAAGCAGAACTACCTTTCCAAACAAGAATCATCAAAACCTGTTCGTTATTTGCCGAGCAATCGCTTATTAAGTATTCGAAAAAACATAGTGGAATTGATAACCTCCTCTTTCAAGTCGGTTAAAAGATGCTATGCTAGCCACTTCGTCCCTCCGGCCTGAAATATTTTCATTTTCCTCCAATCCTTTAATAAAGTAGGTAGCTTTATTGCGAATTTCACTAATACTTTTAAGTAGCGCCTTATCTTACAATAACTTTAATTTATTATTTGCGTGAATCTGGGACAAATAGACGGATAAGCAACTAAAATAACAAAAAATAATAACCCCGACAAAACCTTAATGTAGCTAAGAACCATCTCGATCACGTCAGCTTTCTAACAAAAATCCGCATCGAAATCGGTCCATCCATTCAAAAGTCATCACAGACAGACACACACAAACAAGTCAAACTAATAACTCTTTTTACGTAGAAAATTTGATAAAATGAAATTTTGAATTAAATCAGTTGTCTATATCTATAAAATAAAATAAATTGTGAATTGTACCAAAGTTAGGATAGAAAACTTCAGAAGAGTCCCCTTTCCCAGCAACCTGTCCCAATTTTTTTCCTGGAACTAAGTGTACAAACACAGCTCTTACGATTTTATGCCATTTATCCGCTTATCATTACGAGTTTAATACAAAGCTTAGTAATTATTCAAGTACAAAAATATTGTGGCGGACAATATATTGTACCGGCTGTACCCGCGACTTCGTCCGCGTAGAATTTAACAAAAAATTTATTTAGTTAATTTAGAATATTTCTAAGTAGCTTAACGGCCAATGTTAATAATATTTCTCTAAAGATGGATTTCAAGCAATCTAGATAGTTGCTTATCCGCCGGCCTATCCTATACAAGAGAATACAATCCCGAGCATGTTTTTCAATCCCGGGATTACGGGATTTATGACGCATAATCCCGGGATTATGATATTATGATTAGACTTTCTTAATTTGGCTCAAATAAAAGAACCTTGAGTAATTAAAAAAATATTTTAAATATCGTTCGTTGCACAATATAAATCACAATACAGTAAGAAAAGAAAATTTACAAAAAATAAACTTTTGCAAGTAATTTAAAGATAACACAACAAAACTATTTAGAATTTCTAAAATACAATCGCAGAAATATCAAAGCATCCAATGTTTCACTTCCAAGCCTGCCAACATAAGCAGCAGCTGAAAACGCTCGCTCAGGTTCTACGCTGGTTGGAGGAATAGACATTAGATATTTGTTTGCTATTTCTAAGTGGTATCCACGAACTCCTCCATTTTCGAACAGGTTCATTTCACGTCTAATACTGTTTCCCAACCCCGATTCATTTTGTACTTGGGGATCTGGGGAACTCATACTCTTATCAATTTCCAGCTGTAGCTTTTCCTTTAATGTCAATTGGGGTTAGGGGAATTCTTGCCTTAGCTCATCATTTATTTGTGATCCTGACATTTCTTCTTTTTCCGTGTCATCTCGACTATGAAGTCTTTTAATAATACTCTTTATTTGCTTCCTCACTAAAGCCTGTGTAGGAACTGGAAATAAATCTTGCCATTCCAAATCCGATAGTAACATATTTTCATCATCTTTTCGTGGATTTTGTAAATAATTCAACACACCAGTTAAATCATCATTTCGTCGTTGCTTTATACGTTCCACTAAGAATGTTTTCATTTTTTTGCAAGTGCTGAGTTTTTGCTAGACATTTGTTTTATAAGAAATTTCAAAGCGGCATTAGCTGTGCATGAATTAGCATCTCGCCGACAGATTGCTTCTACTGTCAATTTAATTGGGGTCAGCACATCAACAATTTTATTTACCAATTCAAAATCGTCATCTTCTAATCGAATTGGATGATTGAGATCTATAAGAACTTTTTGAATGCAGGTTTTTAAAAGATAAAATCGCTCCAGCATTGTTAAAAGACTATTCCCTGGTTTTACAGTCCAAAAGAAGTGACAGCTCTTTTCCATGTTCAATTTTCACATATTTTTGAAGTACTGTTTCATTTTTCAATGCTGATCTTTTGAAATACACTACAACTTTGCGAATTTTCTTTATCAGTTCGTTAATATTTTCATCTTGTGTTAACTCTGCTGGTATGTGTTCATTTTGTGACATTACGATTAAACCTGATTCTTGACAGTCTAAGTCTTCTAAATAGTCATCATCATTGCTGTCGTCTAAATAATCAACAGCCACAGCTGGTTCATTTGTTGTATTATCTGCAGTAGGGCTATCTTGCAAATAATTATGTTTTTGATAAAGCACATCACAGACGGCCAAGTTGACACCATGTGCGAGACACAGTTGTTGTTCAGTGCAAACAAGCCGTCCCACCTTTATCATAACATTCGGTCCATCGGTTACAATAGCTACGATCTCAGTTTCCAGCGAAATATCAAATTTACTTAGACGCTCTTTCAATATACGAAGACAATTTTCAGCTGTCATACTTCCATAAATAGGAACAAGTCCTAAGCTCCAAAATTTTTTGTATGAATGCACGTTGACAGCCATGTATCGTTTATTGGACGTTGAAGTCCACTCGTCGAAAGAAAGACTAAATCTTT
>NJDD01002629.1:109384-123030 GCA_002245505.1 Calephelis nemesis
GTAGTATGTATCGTCTCACAAATGCCTTTAATATATTCTAGGCAAGGTTTTTGTCAAGGCACAATGGACTACAGAATGCAAACTAGACATGTTTGTGGCAATCCCAAAAATCCTGAGATTAGCCAAGTACAGTCCCGGGATTTTCGGGGCTAGAAAACGGCCGGGATCCCGAATCTCGGAACCTCTAATTCTCTAATCCTATTTTATTTGGGATTGTATTCTCTAATCCTATACCTAATTGCCATATAAATCCTGTCATCAGATATGTTATTGGCAAGCGATATCATAAAAATGGATCAAAATGTCAATCTTGGACAGCAAGTTTTGGATTAGGATTGATTATTAATATTGGGCGTAAGTCACTCGTTTTTACACGAGCTAAACGACAGTACTGAGAGTACCTTCGAAATCGGTCCAGCCTTTTCCCGTCTCTGAAAGTTAATAAAGTCAAAGATTAGGCGGAATAAACAGACAAAAACGTTGAAAGACACAATTTTGGTTCACGTGCCGTATATACATTCATATGCATTTACAAAAAGCGGTTATTTTAATATTACAAACAGTCACTCCAATTTTATTTATTTGTATGTAGATGGGTGGCTCAAGTTCACTAACCCCATTGACCCTGTGATAAATTTTTACCTCTCAAAATAAGAATATTCGTCTAAAAAAAGATTTTTTTTTATTTAGCCCTTCTTCAATTGATTTTTCAAATCGATGACGATAATGATTTCATGGTCTTTGACATGTCCGGACTGTCTGGGTGTTTAAAGTGTTCTGTTTTTTTTTTGTCTTACCACTTTTTTGTTAAAATACTACTCGGCATTAACACTCTTTTGATCTTCAAGCGGAATTGTACAAATGGGACCCGTAGCTGAGAAAAAAAAACGCTATCATTTATAAGTACCAAGCGTTATCTAGTTATTATAATATCTTAACTAGCTGCTCCTAACAACTGAGCGTGGTAGTTCATAAGTCCGATTATGGTAATTCTGAGCATCTAAATCTCTAAGTATACTCACGCCCATATCCCCGAAGCGGTAGGCAGAGGCACAACGAAGACACCCACGACTAGCCGAAGAAACTTAGTTCCACAATGTTGCTAACTAAACTTAATTAACGTTATGCTATCTTTTTTAACAACAAAAAGAAAAAAAACAGAATACCTATTTTAAACACGTCAGATGAGTCCGGACAAGTCAACTAACACCTAACATTTTTAATCGATGTTTAACGATGAGTACTAGCTTAAGCTTAAAAGCAGTAAAAATATCATGCACCAACTAATTTGACAACACTTAACGTGTTTTGTCTCTTTCTGTAAATATCGTTGAAAGGAGATAGTGATAACATAGATTTGGTTCAGTGAGTGCGCAACGAAATGACCATTAACACACTCTTTTATACCTAATTAACTACAGAGGTCATGTGGAAATAATGACAGATTAAAATTGACAAAACAGATAAAGAATGCGAATTTGGATGAATGGATGGAGGTACCCCTGGAGACCTTCGTTGACTTTTAAAATCGCTGAGGTTTTATCCGAGGGTGGTGTCAAGAGTTTCCGAAACCGAAATGTTAGGCAGGTAGGTCTGCAAAAATCGTGACATTTGGTAGGTACTCGATGCTCTCTGCCGAGTGCCGCCGTTGCAAGGGACTTGGCTTGAAGATGTGTATGTATGTTCTAAACATTTTACTATTCAAGATCTCCGATAATGAAACACTTGACAAAGTAACATTTCCCAGCAAGAGTTTTAAGTATCTAACTACTAATGGTCAACTGCTAACGTATTCTCAGGAGTAAGAAATGGTGAAAGAGAAACAGATAATGGTCGTAAAATTATCTGAGATAACTCATTTGATCTTGAATGATCTCTAGAAAAATATGATAAAGCCGTTGTAGCGGTTCTACAATTACAAAACTTAAGTATCTTCACACCCATATCCCCGAAGAGGTAGGCAGAGGCACAACCAGGGCACCCGACTAGCCGAAGACACTAAGTCCCGCGATGTGATAGGTGGCAAGCCTATCGCCAACTGGGCACATATAATCTTATACCTTTAAATGAGCAATTCTTGTATATATATAATTGGAATCCCGGAATCGGCTCCAACGATTTTCATGAAATTTAGTACGTAGGGGGTTTCGGTGGCCACCAATCGATCTAGCTAGGAATCATTAAAAAAAAATACCGAGCGAAGCTCAGACATCCAGATATCGGCTCCAACGATTTTCATGAAATTTAGTACGTAGGGGGTTTCGGGGGCCACAAATCGATCTAGCTAGGAATCATTCAAAAAAAAAATACCGAGCGAAGCTCGGACATCCAGATATTAATGTATAATATTGCACATATCTAATCAAGGACAACATTTTTTTATTAGAAAATTTATTATATGTTTAGTTGGAAAAACCAAGTTTCTCTTTTTGTTGCCCGACCCGGGAATCGAACGCGGGACCTCATGAAGTCAAGTTCAACACCTGGACCGCTAGAACACAGAGGTGATACAAAACTTGTTAACAAAGTAGGTATGACGTTGCAAAAAAGAATTAGTTTTTGTTTATTACCTCGAAAATATCAGCAATAATTAAGAAATGTAAAAGTTTATTTCTCGTTTTTTTTTCACCTTAAGAACGAATTTTCAGCAAAAACCTACCTCCTATTTCCTATTTCCACTAGGTATTTGACCCGATAGACGTCTTCCTGTCCTAAATAAGAATACCTATTGCTTATTTTTATATTCGAACCTTGATAATAAATAATACAACAAAAAATAGCAAAATAAAATTGGTACATCCGTTCACGGGTGATCAAAGACCAAGGAAAATAGGGATTCAGTTTTGTAATAAAAGAAAGACTAAACGTCGAAAATAGGTAGGTACCTAGGTAGTTAGTTCTCTGAGAGTCAATTTCGAAATGCAGACGCGCATTTAGGTAGGTACCTACCTACGAGTACCTATGACGGCGGATAAAACGAGACCTCCCCGTAATAATGATACGAGATTTTTTTTTCGAAATGTCAACTGTTGTGTACGTCTAAAGACTTACAACTTCACCGGGCTGGTGGGCGAACATAGTGCTCAGCCAGGATTGAAGTTTGGTTGGGTCTGGGACTCTTCTCCCTAAGGAAGGTTTCTCCTTGTTTCCCTGGGAAGGCAAACAAGCAGACGGATTCCTGAAATTCACGCGACCTAAAGACACCACAGATAGTAACGTTGCGTTGCTAACCTAAGGGCGGGATGTTATCCTCCGGGCTGGAACACGTCAGCAGCAAGCGCTGACGTTATGGCGGCAGGAATAAGTAAGGCGTGGTACCAATCCAGGAGAGTCAATGCGATTTTGACCACCTAATCAGATGTATCGGAGTTAGTGACGGTAAACCTATGCTAGCCTTTTACGAGCTGCTTGGCAGGAAGGCAGATAGTCAATTTTGAAAAGTAGCCCGGACCAACAGGGGGTTGTGAAATAGTTAACCTTAAGGGTTCATTTAGATAAAAAAGTACTGCAACTCTATCGACATGTGCACGGAACTACCAACCTAGTACCTACCTACCTACCTATATCGATAGATTTTATATCAATGACCAACTCCAAAATTCACGCTCTGTGAGTAGGTAGGTTTCAAAACCGCTTACCTGGTTTGGTTTGGTATCGGCCCTACCGTTTACGTTAGTTCTCGTTACTGCCATGTTCTAGTTTGAAGAGTGGGATAGGCAGAAAATTTTATGTGAGTAATTAAGTACCTATGAGGCTTAACATCTCGTTACTATTGGTTAGATACCTATACGGGATGTCTATCTTTATCTATAATGGAATACGTTTAATCAATAGGTATAAATAAGTACCTATTACCTGATCAGTGATCATGTTCACTTGTATTACAAAGAAATGCAGCTAGTTGTTTCAATATGATGGTGATGGGCGATGTGTTATAAGTAGGTACCTATATACCTACGCAGGTAGGTAAAGCAATGCAAATTATCCTAAAACCATTTGGAATGGATCACGAGATTGGTACCAGAAATTAGTAAATATAAATTTTCTTTGTTGGTACCTAAGTGTTGAGGTTTATGATTGAGAGTAACTGAGAAAAGGGTAGGTAGGTATTTCCTTCTGCTTTAAAAATTTTTAAGCTATAACAGTTCTAGAATAACCTGCCATTGTTTATTTATGTAAGCTCTTATTGTAATTGAAGATTACTGGCATAGCTACGTAACTACCCCGTTTTTTTTGGTTTTTGAAAAATGAATAAGTACCTATATAGGTACTTGACCAGATTCGAAAACCAAAACATATCTGCGCATTCATCATTATTATTATAAAATAATATAAACTTAATAACTTTAATCAAAGTTAAACAATTTAAATGTAATCACTATGAACTTACCAATTCACAAGGACTTAAACTTAATAATCAACAACATATATTTTGATATAATACCTATGTCTATGAATCTAAAGTAATGTTAGAGTTAACTATAGAATTAAGTTGTAAATATTTGCTCACCGGCGCAGCCATTTAAAAACACCCATATCTTCCGAGGAATCCACTTTTTCCTGATTACTTTTTAAAACACAATTTTATTTCACAAAATTTACCATTCGTTAGATACAATTGTTACTAATTTCAACAAATTTATTGTAGAATATACAGCGCGAAAAACACGCGGAACATTACCGGCACTAGGAACTACTAAAGTTTTGAGTTTGATTTGAATAAAAAAGCGTCTAATAACAATGACCACTGATATATTGCGCGGTCAGACAAAACATCACGAACTACACGGTAATCGCGACGAGTTGAATTTAGTTTTTGTACAAATTACTTTTCGTCGCGCTCCGGTGATTCTCTACATCGGAGCTGGCCTAGCCTCGCGATTCCTGTCTGTTGCACACAACCAAGTTCAACCGACTGAGGAGAGTTAATCGTTTCGTTAACTTTTCAGTTCTTAGTTATAACCAAAATCTATTAAAATTTAACTTTTGCTTGTTCTAACTTAAAAAAAAATGAATCTGATAAAAGCAGGGTATATAAAAGATAAAACTAGTTTTTTTATCATATTTAAAATTCACAAAATATACCGTTTACATGTTGACTCTTCTTTTGAGGATTTCCGAATAGCTTTATATTCATTTATGAACTTCTTCATTTTAAAA
This sequence comes from Calephelis nemesis, assembly GCA_002245505.1. Lineage (NCBI taxonomy): Eukaryota > Metazoa > Arthropoda > Insecta > Lepidoptera > Riodinidae > Calephelis > Calephelis nemesis. The sequence continues at coordinate 114,545 of NJDD01002629.1, forward strand.
CAATTGTCCCTTATGATTCATTAATCTTTTATTTAAAAAGTGCTCTAAATTAACTTTAAATTAATTATTTTAATAATAAGTATTTTATTTTTACGTCGGTACTTGTTATTTGTTTGTCAACAAACGATTAAAAATAATAGATTATGAAAAACCGGAAGTCACAGTGAATACCTTTAAAATAATTTAAACGTAATTATTTTAGTTTTTTAGATTATAAAAAATTAGGTTATTGAAAAAATAAAATAACTTTTGAATAATATATTGCGAATATGTATTTAGCAAATTAGTTAAAAAAAAACAAATTTATAAAAACTTAAAACAATAAAATTAAATAAATTTCATATGTTGCCGGAAATTAATTAAGTTATCCAATCAAAAATGACCAATGATGACAAAATCATTTTTTTTATTTTACAGTTGGTATAACATAATTAACTCGTCAATTTATAATAAATAGTGATGTGTGGAGTAGTTTAGAGTCTCTTTGGTTTAGAGAAGACAAAGTGCCATTTTATGTCTATTGTCCTACCAAAAAAATTATTTAATGAACGCTATACTTCTTGCATAAAAGGGGTAAAAAAATAAAGGTTCAAGTCAGACTAGTTCCATAGGTGAGTAATATTGTTCTGTTTTCCGAAGCATATTTGGTCTGTTGTCAGACTAATCTTTAATATCATAAAAATGTGAGTCTGTCATTTATGACATATTATGTGTATTTATGTTATCGCTTGCCATTAACATATCTGTGGACAGGATAAATATGGCAATTAGGTATTGGATAGGCCGGCGGATACGCAGCTGTCTAGATTGCTTGAAATCCATTTTTAGAGACATATTGTTAACATTGGCCGTTAGTCTCACAATAGGTTGCAAACCTATCGCCAATCGGACACACATCAAGTCCCGAGCAACTTTTTTTGTTAAAAAATTGGGAAAACTTGTTGTTGCCCGACCCGGGAATGTAACCCGGGACCTCATGTAGTCAAGTCCAACACCTGCACAGCTAAATAGACAGAGGCTATTCAGTAATTCACCTGGATTTGCTTTGTTCTAAATTTTATTCGACATACGAATCAAAATACTGTTTTTTTTTTTTTTAATGACTAATATGTTGTCAACCTCGCGGTTTTTACAACATCACCGGGCTTTAAGGCGGAATACTGTACGTTAAATTGAATGTATGTATGACGGGTCCATTGAGAAATATTAATAGTCTGTAACTGTAGAGTGTACAGGTGACATTTGTTCAATGTTTGTTACATTGGCGGCATTGATGAAATGTCACATCTTGAGTTTTGTTTTGATTTTGAATTTAGATTGTTTACGTTGTGTTTCATTAAGTTTTGATTTGTAAATTTATTTTTAACTAATTTGCTTCTGGAATGGATGATTTGAAAGGCCCAACCATTCAGATAGTACTCAACATAAAAGAAGGTAATTTTAATATTTTTAAGCTCGTGCTTACGTCGTCGTAAATAAATAAAATTTTGTTTTTATTTTCTATAAATTCTGCTTTTTTCTTTTCTTGTAAAGATTTTTAGTGTTCTGTATTACACACTGAACGGCCGGCTTACTTTATTTCTAAGGTTATATTATTTACTTCTAATAAGTTATTAGTATATATCTAATAATTAATAACCTTGTTTCCAGGTCTAGGATTTGGATTTTTAAAGTCTCCTTTTGTAGTGAGTGCTTCACTCAATGGTTATATATTAGAAACAGATCCCATAGTTCCAGTACATGCACCTACGTTAGAAGCTGAACTTGTGTGGGAGGCGGATAAACGTAGATTTCGCAGGTAGTTTTATAATTTGTTTTTACTGACATCTTATAGTTCTCTAAGTTGAAGTGGATAAAAATCTTTTCTGATGGTTAAAATTTCGCACCTCCTATTAAGATACGAAATGGTAATGGTGCAAGCCTGCTACCAGAATATTGAACTTTACTATATTATGTATGTACTAAATCTATTGATTACTATTTGCCATTAACTTAGAAAGACAGACTAAAGTAGAATTAAGTAGGGCGTACTGCCTAATATATTAAGTGTTGTAAGAATGCTAGAATCCTAGTTTGAGTTACTCTTATTACTCAGAGCAGAAACTTAAGAGTGAGCTTTATTGATTGACTTGAGCTTAGACATGTTTGTTCTAAATTAAATACAAATTACATCTAATGTAAAATAACAGTCTAATTATAACTATGGTTTAAGTTGCTGGCAACTTCTAAACATCTATCTTGAGTTGCTATAATATTAAACTATGATTACTTACTACCATAGTGGTTTCATTAGATTTTAAAAAGTACTAGCTGTTTCGGCAAACTTCTTTCCACCCCTTTAGTTTGTATGGGTAAAATTAAAATGTTATTTTTCTGGTTATTGTGTAAGCCTTATCAGTTTACCCATTCTTGAGATAAATTATGTGATTAACAAGAGTTTCTTCTATATAATGAATAGATATAGATGATAATATATAAGATTTATCTTTCATAATTATGTAATTGTAGAGTTTTCATTGTTTTTAAGGTGTATTCTGCTATTCCGGGCAGAGACAAATTGAACGAATCAAAACTATGAAAATTGGTCCAGTAGATTTCAAGTTAAAAGTGTTGTCATAGCTATCTTTGTTTTATATATAATATAGATTTTTAGTTATTCATAAGAATAGCTAAATACCTATTCTTAAAAACTATAATGCTTTAGTTCTGTTTTTTTGAAGTTGAGAGCATCATATGTTTTCCAGCTACTGATCTCTTGACTATCAGATGCAACACCTGGTTATTTGCCGTAATCTATATACAGGGCTTTCTCAAATTAGTTAACAATATTTTAACCACGGGCTTGGAATGCATGTTTGAAAACATAAAAAATAATAAAAAAAATCTAAAACGAAAAATAAATAGAATATTACAAGTAATCATTGTTGATATAAAGCATGGGGGTCAACGAACTCTCGAAAGCAGCTGATTGTCTCACGGCTGCCGCGCCCGCCTGACAATTTACCTAGCTACTTAGTGTTTATTTGTACCTACAGGCTACTATTATGTATCACTATTATCTGTTAAATTGCTAAAAACCCTATATGTTTTTGTTTTATTGAAATTTTAATCAGTTAAAAAACTACATACCTACCTATTACACAGTACAAATGTCTAGGTCCAGTATTTTGCTTTTAATTTAATACGTAGTACCTACTTACCTAGGTAATAATTAGCTGAGAAAGTAATAGCTGTTGCTAAGTCATAAAAAATCATGTAAGTACCTAGTGTAAGTTCTGGGGGGTTACCATAAGCTCTTAAAACAGTATTATTTTAATAATACTTATTGTCATCGGAGAAAGACGACCTTGTAACGTATACCATAAAGTTGCTTATAAAGGCGGACATTTAGCAAGATAGAAATTCGTTCTTGGTAGGGCCCCTAATCAAGGTCATGTATCGATTCGCTCGTCGAATTCCCGTCCCGTCCCCCGCTTCTTACAAATTATTATTTCTAATACGGTAATTTTTCAAACCAGTTGATGTTTGATCGCAATTGGGGTGCATTAGGATTTTGTTTGTGTTTGCCTTTATTTTTCGTGAAGTGTTCATAAGTACTTTTCCATTGTGAAAATTGAATAGGGGGTGGCTAGTGTGATCCTGACCTGACTTGACGCCTCCCGACTTTTTCATATGGGTAGGGCCGAAGATTTGACTGACGTTAAGGTAGACCTTACAATTGAACTGACCTTGCCTTAAAAAGTTATAGGAAAATAGGAACCTACTAACAATACTTAAAGACACATCAACAACCGTGCTAAGTTGTGCCTCGAATACCTACAATTGTGGATATGTTTAAATATGGATGTGAATAGTGTGAATAGGTAGGTACATAAATCATTTTTGTAGTTAGGTAGGTAAATACCTAAGCCTGATTTTTATCTTTTCCACACGCCTACATTTACATTTTTTTATTATCAATCAGTTCAAAGCCTATCATTGGGATAGAACACGCAATAAATGTAACACACACATTCGTACCGTAGGTATCTAGGTGTGTCTCGATGGGCGCGCGCGGGTGACGGGTCATTGAACTTGCGCATTTCAATATGAAATATTAATAATACTGTACATTTAATAATTTAGTTTAAGTCCGATTTTTTTTTACTGATTTAGTTATATATTTAGAATGTCCAGGTAAAATATCGTGCACTAATTTGAAAAGACCTTATATATAAAAAATAATTCCTATTTCATTTATCACTCCTGTTACACCAATTTTGCTAATTCTTTATTTTATGTATTATTTATTGTCAGTAGACCTCCTATGAAGAGAAGATAAGGTAAGAGCAAAACTGGGAAGATTACCTACAGGGAGAATGATAAAAAAATCTTTAATTTTGTCCATACAAAAACTATTAGTAGCTGTTAATGTCAAGTGATACAAAGTTTGCCTGGTCAACTAGTAGTTTATAAAAATACAGTATTACTTTAATGCTTTCAGCCTCCGAGTACAAAATGTGCCTGTAAAAATTGAAGTATATACAGCTAGCACAAGAGGAAAGAAGGACAAAGTGGGCTACTTGCTACTTAGCTTGCTTGGGGCACAACCATGTCCAGCTTCTAAAATTGTCGATGTAAGAGATATGTTTTATATTTATTTTCACTGTGATCATACAAAGATAATAAGAAACTCTTGATTAAGTTATACAATCCATGTATTGGACTGGTTCTAAATAGTAGATACTACCGAACCGCCCTGGCTTCGCACAGGTATAAAATATACATATGTAAACTTTCCTCTTTAAACATTATCTATTAAAAAAACCGCATCAAAATCTGTTGTGTACTTTGAAAGATTTAAGCATATAAAGAGACAGAGAAAGCGACTTTGTTTTATACTTTGTAGTGATGTTTTGGTAAGCAATTACTAAATGTGTTCAATAGCCTCCCAGAGTAAGTTATAAGAGTGACTACAATATACCCAGAAAAGGATACTGATAGTGTGTTAATCTGATAATTAAAAAGAACTATTAAAAAAAATTTCTGCTAGTCAACCAGTGGGATATGTGAAAATAATATTAGCAATTAAATAATGTCAACAAGTAAATGTTTTAGAATTTAGATGTTACGAGTATAATATACTTGCAACATATAGATTTTATATACCTTACTTTGCTAAAGTTATTTATCTCTTCTGCAGAAACCCATTTATATATTAGGATAAAAAGTAGCCTTTATATAGCTTTGGCCCTCTAACTATCTCCAAAAATTAAAACTTTGCTTCTTTGTCATATAAAAGAAGAACAAAAAATACACATTGATTGCATTTATGATATAAGAGTGACAATTACAATCCCTACAGTTTTATAAAGTCTTAGTTCTAGTCAAACTGTTTTTAGGAAGGAATTGGATATTTTTTTTAGCAATATTTTTTCATTTTTTTGTAAAGAAAGATAATTGATTAAGAAGAAAGTATTTTTCATAGATCTACCTATAGTGGTACTGCTACGAGAGGTTACTATACAGGTAGCTGGTGAAAAAAGGTTTTTTTTATTTTGTAAAAAAATTGTTAAGCGTTTTACCAGAATGCACCTACTTATTAACTGCATAGCCCCAATTGTTTTAGAGTAATGTGACTGTAACATACAAAAGGAAGGATACGTCATCTGTAAGGATTCTTTTCGTCATGATTTGGCAATGGAACATTACAACATAACAATTAAACTTTTGTTAAAAAAGTAGGTATACCAAAGATGCTACATTAGCAACATAAGGCTGGAATGTTAACCTCCTAAAGCAGACCCACAACCGTATAGAGATAGCTTAATATTTAGTATTTATATAATTATCATTATTATTACAAAAATTAGCATCTGCCTCTGTGGTCTACGGGTCTAGCGTTGGACTTGACTTCTTGTGGTCCCGGCCTCGATTCCCGGGTCGGGAAACTTAAAAACTAGAAAAGTATTTTCAATTCTAATAAAGATAATATTGCTTGGGATGGGATATGTGCCCGGTTGGCGATAGGTTTGCCACTTATCGCATTGTGGGACATAGTGTCTTAGGCTAGTCGTGGGTACTGTGGTTGTGCCTCTACCTACCTCTTTGGGGATGTGGGAAGATACTTACTTTACTTAACATTTTCAGATTAAACATACCTGGCATAAGTTGCTTGGTGTGAAGTCAGAGGGAAAATGTTGTCATCCACAATTGCTGATGAGCTTGTCCATTGAAGATAGGATCAGTACACCTACTCCTGTAAGGAAACTCTAAAATACATTTTTTAATATTTTAGTTTTTATATTTGCTCGAAAAATTACAACCACTCACTACTTATTTTGTTGCATTTTTTTCATGCTATGGAGCAAGTAAACAGATGTAATGATGGTAAGAAATATGTGTCTTCTAAAGATAAACGGCCCGTTGCAATCTTGTACAGCCTGTAGACTTGCACAACAGGTCTAACATCCCGGTCTAAAGATAGCGACGCATATATTGTGTCTTTATACCACGGTTGTCTCTTTTTTCATCAGGAGAGTCGTTTGTTCTTTGACCTCTCATATTCAAAAAAAAAACATGTCTGTCTAGTGTCTGTTGTTTGAGGTTACCTTTCAAACGGTTAGACTGATTATGACATTCGTTTTTTAGTGATTTCTCAAGTGGTAAAGGATGCATAGATACAGTGTAGCAAATCAAATATTGAATTATGTGGGAAAAGTTCAGCAAAACTTCTAATGATATTTTTTTTCATTTTCAGCGTAATGAATTGAGAATATTTCATAGCAACGAGGTGGCGTATCCAACTCGGGACGGTGATAACATTCAAATATCAGCACGACCGTTGCTGTTGACTTTAAGTATGTGGATTTCTAAAGTGAAACTTTTATTACATCGTCTCAATTTTTTTGGTCTGTGTTTCGCATGTCGCGTGACGGTGACGTCAGAGCAGCCGTCTACAGCGGCGTCTACAGTTTATAGTTGTAGATCAATAACTATATGTATATAAAATTTTATCAAAATCGATGCAGCGGTTTAGACATGACAGCGTAACAGATAGACAGAGTTTCGCAAAAATTTTTTTATGATGTTGGAAGGCAAACAAGCAGACGGATTTCCTGATGGTAAGAAATTCCCGCCGCCTAGAAACAACAAAGGTGGTAATGGTGTGTTGCCAACCTAAGGCCGGGATGTAAGGGCTCGAGCAAAAGTAAGTTGAGCGGCTACCTTACCCTCTGAACCGGAACACGTCAACGGCAAGCATTAGACCTTATAGTGGCAGGAATAGGTAAAGCGGTGGTACCAATCCGGACGAGTCGTTGCGAAACTCTACCACCTAGTCAGATGTCACGGCGTTAGTGACAGTAAGCCTATGCTCGCCTTTTACGAGCGGCCTGGCAGGAAGGCAAATGGTCTATTCTGCAAAGTAACTCGGACCAAGCCGGGGAAAACTATAACAATAAATTTATGGTTTTCAGGTGAATACATATCAGAGGGCAAAAAGACAGTGACCTCACCGGACTTGCACCCGAACCTGATCTGCGACGAGGGTCTGATACAAGTGAGCACTGGGAATCATCTGTTCATCCTCAGTATTGTCATTGGGACTGTCGAGAATTTAGATCTGGTATGTATAAGTTTTTATAATCTAAGAATTGTTTACTAAAAATGGAACAGAATAGTAGTTAGTAAGTGTATTCACGCCCATATCCCCAAAAAGTTGCACAGAGGTACAATCAGGGAAACCATGAGTAGTCTGAAGGTACTTAGTCCCACAATGTAATATGTGGCAAACCTGTCGCCAAGCGGGCACTTATCCAATGCCGGGCAAGGCTGTTTTTGTTCCAATTTTTTTGTTGCCCGACCTGAGAATTGAACCTCAGAACTTTTGTAATCTGACCTGTCCATTAGACCACAAAGGCGACTATAATAGAAGTGATTTTCAACATTCCAGTTGCTGCCATCGAACACGCCAAGTGATGCAAGTTGTTTTGTCTCGTATTCAGTTTTCACGCACAACATCACGACGGACAGGTATTTTTTATACATATATATTATAAAATGAGCTCTTTTACATGGCTTGATATTTAATAATATATGTAGTAAACGACAGACAGGTTTCAGATCAAACGATTTTCTGTGGGAGTTTTGGCGCTATCGTGAACTAAGATGGTCATATTTTTTTTATTATTATTGAATTTTGTGTTTACATTGAGTTGAATTGGTTTATTTAGGCGGGAATTAGATTAATTTTGTTCAGTGAAAGTGCACAAACGAAATAATCATGAAGAAATTAGTGTATCGTGTATTTCCTCGCTGCCGTCAAATCTCACTAGATAAGCTTGAGTAACGAAGCCACCGCTTTACTCAAGACCCTGACCTGACATGATTTTGCACATAGTGACTACTGACTAATAACTGTATAAGAATTAACCAACCAACCACTAAATAAGTCGTGAAAAACGATCGAAAGCTATATTTATAAAAGAAGAAGAAAATGTTGGTCA
>NJDD01002629.1:137903-157995 GCA_002245505.1 Calephelis nemesis
ACTCACACTCACACACACATACACACACACACACACACTGTTTTTTATGTTTTATACGTTTCGGTTGTTGTTACACCGTAGTGATAAATTAGAACAAAAATCAAATAATACAGACAAAAAAACGTTATTCTTAACATTCAACTGCACGTGTGAAATGTTCACTTGTATTCAAGACACTATTAATAGTTTTCTCCGTATAAATTATTCAGTTATATGCTGTAAAAAAAATCTTTAACATTATTGGCACCAAAAATTGCCAGACGAAAAAATATAGTTTTTGTATGTAATAAGACATTAAAAAAACACACTGCTCCCCATATCGCTAAAGACAACAGTGTTATATAAAAATCAGAGATGGTCATTTCCTACTATTACATACCTCAGTATAGCCGCCTGCTTATCCTATTAATATTATAACTGCGAAAGTTTGTATGCGTCTTTGTTTGTTTCTTCTTCACGCAAAAGCTGCTGAACCGATTTTCATGAAATTTGCCACATCCATAGGTAACTTGGATTAATACAAAAGAAAAAAATATTATATAAGGGATAATAATAATATCCCGAAACAATGTTCCAGTGGGACCACGAGGGCAACAGCTAGTTTTAAATAATATATAAAATTAATCCCGATTTCGCTTAGTCATCGCATCACACTTGAACTGATCGAACAATTTTGCAATTTTTTTGTTGTTTTAGTTATTGTTAGAAGGTCCTAATGTAGAGAAAATTTGGGAAAATTAAAAGAAAACGCTTTATTTTTTTCTAGTAAAATATTAGTACCTAGCTGTTAAGTTCAAGCAATATGAAGTTTGCCGGGTCGGCAAGTTTCAACATAAGAATATTATTGATTTTCAGTTTGGAGACAGTAGAAGACCATAACGAAAACATTTCAAGTCCACGTGTCACAAACCGCACGGATATCAGTAAGCTGAAGGATGACTTCTTTGTGGATATCCTTGCGAACACGCCGGTGATCGACTCGCAATCTGTTATAAGTAAGTATCCCTTCTCTTACGTAACATGAGATTAATTCTGAATTGTTATAATCAAATATTCGGTATTGAATGGGTTTTGTAAGAGGTTGTTCTATAGAGACTTTAAACCGGAGTATTTTGTAACAAAAGAATAATGAACGTGGGGAAAGCTAGACAAGTCTAAGAATCATAGTCTTTCTAGTAAGGGACTTGGCGTGAAGATAGTAAGTAAAGAATCCGTCAATCTTAATTGAAACGCTCGCTATCGCATTCTTAACAGCGAGATCAGAGAGAAAGTGGGTGCGAAAGAAAGCGTTGATGTCAAAATAAGAGTATATCCCGTTGGTTCGGTCATGCGAAAAGAATGACAGATGAAAGTGACAAAACAAATATACAATGCGAAAGTGGATGGTTGTTCATATCCTGTGACACCTAAGTAGATATTTTACGATCAAATCGCTCAGGTTTTACTCAATGGTATACCTTATACCCTTCGATGTCCACCTTCAAGTGTCTTGACTCAAGTCAAGTCTCTGAAACCAGCGTTAACGTTAAATTCGATATACTCTCTACGTGAATCGCAAGTGCCCCGACATAGCGTGAGGATATTGTGTGTGTGATATATACATACTAGTGGTCGCCCATTGGTTGAAAATCGACTATGATAAATTTTAATTACAAGTTATTAATTTATTATTAGACCAACTATTTTGTTTTTCCAAACTTTTAGTGCGCCATTTGGGATCTTTTATCATACTCAATATATTTGTTTGTGTGTGTCAAACGTACCATGCATAATATGTGTTATATTTTATTTATTATATTTAATGCACTTTATAAGCATTATTATAGAAAAATATTAGCGTTCTGCACTTTTCCTACACATTAAGTGTGCCAAATTTCATATTCTCCCTCCATAACTACTAAAAAACTAAAACCCCCTTTGGACCCCCAAAGTTTTTGCTTCACGCATTAATATTATAATTTAAATACATGGCACAACGGCTATTAGTGTATAAATTGAAGTATCAGAGTCTTGAATATCTTTTATTCAATCGTCTTTTTTTGCAGGCACTACCTGTCCCGATGGAATCGAAAATTATAACATTCAGTAAGTATTTAGAATTTTTAATTACTTAAAAACTCAAAAGTCCGCACAGTATTTATATGCTTAGCGGACTTTTGAGCTTAGTTTAGTATTTAAGCGGACTTAGCCTGCGTTTTAAATGTTGGTAGGCATATTATTTCAAGTTTCTTCTGAAATGTAAGTAACTTTAGTTACTCTTTATGATATCAGTAAAAGAGGCTTCTTCACAAAATGTGGTTGTATTCCAGAAACATACCGAAGCCCGCTATGAACGATAAGCTCGGCGAGCTGATCGCGCAGAGGGACGAGCTGGTGCAGCAGGACAACCCTGACGAGAGTTTGCTGACACACCTCAACCACGAAATACGGACTATGCTGCTCAACTGCGGCACCTAACATTGCCGCATACTTAGTCCAGAGGAGTCCATATCCTGAAATATCATCTACTTTGTTCGTTTTAAAAAAGTGGTAATGATATCAACTCAGCAACAACCCTGACTTATCAAAAAACAGAAAATTTGAAATTCTGGTATTTACATAGTTGAAGGCGCTGCTGGGTTGTAGATACTTTGCGCGAATTATTAGGGGTCACTTCCAGGCACTTATGAAAATGCGATTTGGAAGTTTAAACGTAAAACATTTTTTAACCGACTTCAAAAAGTTATCAATTAGACTTTTTATTTTGCATGTAACGTGTTTACTCGTTTATTGAAGTGAAACTTCTTTAGAATCGTTGTGATTTCAAAAAGGGTGCAACGGAAAAAACGACAGCTAAGAGACACAAATATAAATTCATCTCATTCTTTTGTCGATTTACTGAAGTTTCACTTCTATCGTGTGTGAATCGCACACACATCTTTTTTTATTTATTCAATTCCTTACGAATTTGATTGAGATCCGATCATTTTTTTTTTCGTGTAATAAAAAGGCATTATAAGGTATAGCTTAAAATCCACCAGTCGAATCTCTTTCACCTTCGTTCACTCTTCACCAAAATTTGCTATCTATCTTTCGGAAAAATAATTATCAAATTATGACGCGATATTTAAAGTCAGATTTTGACAGTTTAACTGTGCTTCAATTATTTATATAAGTTTTACACAACACTATACTTTGCTAATGTACTTGTCACAATACCCTCCACCTCCCATGGCCCTACCAACCATCATGGTTATACGGGCCGAAACGCGGGAGGTGCACGGGATCTGCTCTAAGGCTCTCTTTCCCGTGCGCTTCTTAACTCCCTACAAGTTCTTTTTTATCTCAACCTATTGTCCCTTTGACCTTCTCCCCATTATGGGGCGGTCTGATCCTTCCCAGTTGGGAATGACGTCACAATCACGACACTTGTTCGCCGACTTCCGAACTGCCTAATCAGCCATCTGACGTTTGAACCTCAAGGGGTCCGCGCCTCCTAAACCATGCCTGCGCAAATCCCGCGAACATTAGTTCGCCGGTGTGTTCACAAGCTCCGTGAAGTAGACCGGTCCCTCCTCCGTCTTCTCCAACCCATCCAGCATTATTTTTCGCGCGTCGGAATACACTTCGCACTCCCACAGTACGTGATCTCTATACTCGTCTTGCATGTAGGCGCCACAAAAGCACTCCCCGTATTCACTCAAGGCCATGTCCCTGAGCCTGCCTCGAAAACACCCGTGTCCTGTCAGCAGTTGGGACGTGATGTGATCCGGCTCCACCCACTTTGCAAGCATACTTGTCACAATGAGACTTCGCGGCCCTGATGAAGGGCGGAACGGTCTAGTCAGTCTCCTTGTCGAGGCAAATCAGCAGGCAGTTATGAAGTCAGCCACCAGACAGAAAATCAACTGGTAGTATGTAAATGATTGAACCTGAAAACCCTGCAGTATTTATAATTTCTTGTAGCGTCAGCATTCAGCATTTCTTTTAGAATTATAAAAAAGTAACAAAACTAACGTTGTCCTTGTCCGCCTGCTTATGCATGTACCTTTAAGGATAGCGCACACTTGGATGGGCCGCCACGACCCGACAAGGGAACATCGCATTGTAAAGACAACATAAGCATAAATCCGCTGCGGTGCTCCCCAGTATGCGTTACTTCACAGAAAATATATGAAAGTGATCTAGGCGGGTTGCGTGACGATGATGTGCCCCGATGCGGCCCGTCAATCCTGTACTAAAATGTTCACAAAATGACTTATGGCCTAAATTATTAACCTATCTAAGATAAAAGATATGGCTACTTACGATCAGGCAACCACTGCTACTTTTCAACAATCAATCAAAATATCTGCGCAACAAAACTAGGAGGCCTATCTCTATCTACAGATAGGTTATTAATATTGGCCGTTAATGGTCATAAGTTATCTTCAAAATTAATCATAGAAATGTATTTATACTAATATGATAAATATAAAAGTCGGTCACTTTTATAATAACCAGTGAAGTTATAACATGCTTGATAGTTTTCATACTATTTACAATAAAGGGTTTTAAGAATATATCTTGTACCACAGAATACTTGTAGTCTGTGGAAACCATTTAGCTCTCATAAATTAACGTAATAAAGCAGCGGTTGAGTTTTGGCGCCATCGAGAGAAAAGATGGTCGAAGTTTTTTCATAATTATTGAATTTCGTGTTGATATTGAGTTAAATTAGTCAATTTTGGTGGCATTTTGTACAATTTTGTTCAGTGAAAGTGCACAAATGAAATAATCATGAAAGAATTAGCGCATCGTGTATTTCCTCGTTGCCGCCAAATCTCCTTACATGAGCTTGAGTAATGAGGCCGCCGCTTTACCCAAGACGTGACGACCCTTTAACTTAGTGACGACTTATGACTGATGACTAATTATAATTTATTAAAATTGATGTGAAACTTGATGCAAATTTCTACTTGATGAATGGCAAAATAATAACGTGAAGGCCAAAACTTAAAGAAAGAAAGAAAGAAAGCAGCGGTCGGCAACCCGCAGCCCGCCGACGTTTTACTTGCGGCCTGTGAATATCTGGAAAATAAGTTATAAATATCAAAATAAACTTGTGAACGTTCCGCGTTCGACCGTATAATATACGGCGTATAGTGTAGATTCAGCCTTAAGAACGCGCGTACGTAATTTAGCTTCTAGGGTAAAAATTACAAGTGTGGCCCACCTTTAGTTTAACCTTTAGTTTATTTTGCCGCCGTATGTATGTATAATGTATTATGTCCGTGATGCGCTTAGTTTACGAGTAGTACATATTGTGTCCGAGGACGACGATTTGAAGACTATTGTTGACCATCCCTGTAAAAACAATTTGGAGAGTGTAGGTTAACTTCCGTTTGCTAGCAATAATTTTATGTTGCAACTGAAAATTTTGTACATTTGATATATTATATGTTTGTTGCTATTTTGTTAATTTAATTGTTTAGGCATTTTTTTACGAATTAAGACTGTTGTTTAAATTGAATTATACTTATATAAAAGGTTCGATGGTATTTTTATTTCTGTAAAAATCAGAATTTTTTGCCTTGCTAAAATCAATTTATGTGATAGTTTTGATACTGATTTGATTAAATCGTAACAGAAACGTACTTGAAAACTTATATGAAATCTCTGCTGTTTACTATAATCTAGTGTATTATTTAAAAAATAACTTACATTTCCTTATGTATTAGACATTCGTATTAAACATACCTTCACGCCTGTCTCTTACGAGGTAAACGGAAAATATCGATTGCCTTGCATACTCCACATTCGTAACTCTTTTCATATAAACACGTCGGTTTTGGAGACTTGACATTAACCTCGAAAGAAACCTGAGTGATTTACTTAGAAATGCAAAAGTATGTGCGAATGAATGGATATTAAAAACTAAGTGCTGGCAGAATTTAGATGAAACTTCAAACATTTAAGTTGTATATCACAATAGCACATCAGTATGTATGTGTACATATACTTTGTAATTTATATAGCTATTAAGATTTTGTCGCCTCTGTGGTCGAGCGGTCCGGGTGTTGGACTTGACTGCATGAGGTCTCGGTTTCGAATCCTGGGTCGGCCAACAAAAAGAAAATTGGATTTTTTCAATTTTCTAATAAAAAAAATGTTGGTCGGGATTGGAAACGTGCCCGGTTGGCGATAAGCTTGCCACCTATGACATTATGGGACTTAGTCTTAGACATAGTGGGTGCCCTGGTTGTGCCTCTGCCTACCTTTTCGGAGATATGGGCGTGAAGATACTTAATTTAAATAGAATCCATTTTTATAATGAATATTTTAAAGATTCATTTTAACTTGGGTTAAAATTGGAACGTTAGTCGCTTCCAGTATCTACAAGTACCATTAGAATGCAAATTAACTTTTTGTTTAGTAGTTTTTTAATTTTATCCCATCGGGGAAAGGCAAAGAATCTGAGTCCATACAGCCACGTCTTCCGTATAATAAATCTTTTTCCTGTTATATATTTTCAATTCATGTCTTCCGTATTCATTCTTTATTTCAGTCATTAGTCAATATCTACAAAGTCATGTCTGGGTCTTGAGTAAAGCGTTACACAAGCTCGTCAATGAGATTTGGCGTCAGCGAGGAAATTCACGATACACTGATTTCTTCAAGATTATTTCATTTGTGCACTTTCACTGAACAAAATTAAACTAATTCCCACTTTATTTGTAAGTTAATTTATCCCTTTCTGGGACTGGCAAAGATCTTTTGGCCATGATGCCACATCTTCCTATTAAGAGATTAACTTCGTCTTTTCCACTAAATAATTTAGACGAATAATTTAAGAGTTTTAACGACAAGATAGACCTTTTCTTATATGATAGTTGAGCGAACAAGCACACGGCTCTGCTGACAGTAGAAGTGACTTATAGACACCATAGATGATACAGGTGCGTGTGTCGCTGTCCTGCGGCTGGGATCTTAAATCTATTGTGCAAGGCTTCTCTACCTCCGGACCGGAACACAACCGAGTCATTACGGCCGCAGTAATAGGTGAGGCAGTGAATCCCTACTACCCAGACAAGTTGCAGGACAATACTCGATCACCAGTGGCTTTGCTAATACTGGCTCCTGGACGCTACCACCCCTAAGTTGGTATATTGACATGTTTGGTGTCTTAAATAATTGATGAGTAATTGGTCATAAACACAGTTCCGAATTTGGTCAGGCTCGGGTTAATGGAAAAATAAAATTTCAAGGTCAATACATAACTTTCGGCACCTGGTTGCACTTGCAAAAAAGATAAGCATTACCTATAATTGGTCACTAAAAGGTCATAACTGGTCAGTAGGTTTCAGAATTTGGTCCGGCTCAGTTGCATAGATATTCGTAGTTTAAATAATTTCAAGGTCACAAAATGGACTTTAGCACTCTCAAGTCCGTATGACGACTTGTCAGATGACGATTGGTCAGTTTATTTAAGATACAGAAAAGGTCATTATTTCTGAATATTGAGGTTTTAAAATATGTGGGGTATTTTTGTAAGGGAAATTTAACATTTTTAATAACGTATACTTGCTACTTAGTTTTTTGTGTTTGTGTTATGAATAAATGAAACGAAATAACAAAATACAAGATTTGAAAAGTTATAAGTTATGTATAATGTGTAAATTATTAAATTTTTACAAAATTCAACCATTATATTTTTCCCCAGAAAAATTGCGGAAATCGTTAAACAATTTTTAAGCTCAAGTAATAACCAAATTCAACTTTGTGTTTATTTCATCCGGTCTGCCTCATTAAAGTCTTAAATGTTCAGCATAATCCAGAATTACAAAAATTTAGGAAATATATATAAAAACAAATTGCATTTCAAACTTTCGATTCGGTCATATTAAAACTGAACTCGTTTAAACTTAACTTAGTTTAACTAAATTTGGTTTTCAATTTAATATGGTCGGTGAAATGAGCATTTATTCGGAAAAAAAACAGTGCTATCTTCTGATTACTACAGTTACTAAACATTTTAAATCTGATCTTGTACGTCATAATATTTTGGGTCGGTTTATGAACATAAACTGCATTGCATTAATTAGTGCAGTAATATTAACTTTTTTCTTACAAACCATCTCAGTGCAGATTTGCACGTCATGAAATTCTGACAATAATATATATATTTATTGCAGTAATAGGGCTCTCTGGCACAAGTATTTTTAATAAAAAAACCCCCACCGTTATGTTAAAAAAAATGTTGAAAAATTCAATAGGTATTTTTTATTGAGGCAAATTTTATTGAAACAAAACAAATGATACAAAAGTTCTAATATTACCCTACTGGAAAGGACTACCATACAATTTTGAAACTAAATTTAAATGACATAAGATGTCCGTTTCGTACGGCTAACAATTCACAAACGAGGAATGCTCGATTGTGTGTACGGTAGTGCAATCATAGAGACGATCATCGCACAAGATGATGGGCATGATACTTTAAACTCTGTCGCGAAGTCCGAAGCGAAGCGGCTGGAATTAAACCAAACAACTCCTCAGAACATTCCCCATGATAGATGCGGTAGAAAACACTGAGAGATCCAACATCTCTACCCAGCGCCAAGGAATCAAGCCGATTGGTAATTGCCCGGTCATTGACAATTCAGATTGCTCTACGTTGAATGTGGTCAAACGTAGGAGCTGATGCTGTGTAGCCCCTGCTCAGAGTTGAGAACAGTACCTACTCCATATGAGGCCGAATTTGCACTTTGTATAGTTGTAAGCTTGGGCCGGCTTGAAATACTGTCTCGCTATACTGAGCACACCCAGTTTTTTAGAGGCCTTCTCCTCCAGATGACCACGAAATTGAACATCACTCGAAATGTCAACGCCAAGTACAATAGCAATGCAGGCTGTGGCAGTTAGGGAAACGCTCTCAAATCGAGGAGATGTGACGAAGGGAATCTTTGTAGCGGAAAACGCGCAAACTTGTGTCTTGCTAGGGTTAAATTGCTGCACCAGATTTTGCTGACCCCAAAACGAAATTTCAGACAGAAGATTGTCAATTTTAGACACAAGTTGGTTCCGGCCCATTGTGAAGATGAGGCGTAACAGTCATAACTCGTTATATACAAAGTCGTGTCAGGGTCTTAAGTAAAGTGAAAGTTTCGTTACTGAAGCTCATTTAATGAGATTTGGCGGCAACGAGGAAATACAAGACACGCTAATTTCTTCATACTTATTTCACATGTGCACTCTGAACAAAATTTATTTTTTATTTATTATTATAACTAACTAATTTTACTCATAATTAACACGAAGTACATTATTTACGAAAAAACTACGACCATCATCATTCACGATGTCAAAACTAATTTTTTTCTCTTTTTTTTTTGTGTTCGCCAAAATACAAAATGAAGGAGAGATATTTATCCTAAATTTTGACGTAAGCTACAGCCTACAGGCTACACGTCAAAATTTAGCAAAAGCTATTGACATTTGACAATTAATGACAATCAATGTACCCTGTGATGACAATGTACAACAAAAAAATATTAAATGCCTTTGATATCTTTTTATTGCTGAATTAATTAATTGTGCAGGAAAATTTAAATATTGTATCCAAGACGCTCAGAAGATATCTAATTAATGTGTACTTTTATAAACAATGGCAAAAACTAAAGTGACAGGCGCGACAAGTAGGTTAAAACAAGATTATCTTCGCCTGAAAAAAGACCCTGTTCCGTATGTAACTGCTGAACCAGTGCCTTCTAATATATTAGAATGGCATTATGTGGTAAAAGGTCCAGAGAAGAGTCCATATGAAGGTGGATATTATCACGGCAAAATCATATTTCCGAGAGAGTTTCCGTTTAAACCACCGTCAATTTACATGATAACTCCTAATGGAAGATTCAGGACAAACACCAGATTGTGTCTCAGTATTACCGACTTCCATCCAGATACATGGAACCCGGCTTGGTCAATCTCAACAATTCTAACAGGTCTTCTAAGTTTTATGCTAGAAAAGACGCCAACATTTGGGTCTATACAAACATCTGACTACCAAAAGCGGTGTTTAGCAGCGGAGTCTCTTGAAATAAATATTAAAAATAAAATGTTCTGTGAATTATTTCCTGAATATGTCCAGGAAATTGAGCAACTCTTAAAACAAAGACAGGAAGCGATTCTTAATTCTGAGAACATTAACAGTGAAGTGCCTGAACAACAGTCGAACATGTACTATATAATGACAAACTTATTTGTCCTATTTGGTTTTGTTTTCCTTGCTTATATGGTAAAATATGTACTGGTATCTATATCTAATGACTAGGAAATATAACAATGTACATTTTATGTACAGATATAATTAGTACTTTATTGAGTAAATACATTTTCTAGTATCTGAGGTGCAAAAACATAAACCAGTATTATAAAGCTGCAACTTTAAACATATTTCATATGTAGTACAAGTATTTCTTACTACCAAAGATATTCACTCTTTATAAAGTTCTGTAATTCAGTCTTAGTCTTTGTAATCATCTAAATTTATTTGTAGTGGTGAGTCACAAATCTTTTCAATGGTCACTTTTTTATACCTAGTCACAAATAATTACAATATTAATTAACATTGCTAAAAGTTATAATTAAACTTATTTGAATAGGTTCTGGATTTTTTAAATTATTAATTCAGTGTTGACAAATTAAATATACCTTTTTTTGAATTGGCTAATATATTGCTACCTGGGAGGTTTTTACAATTTCACTGGGCTATAAAAGATACCAATATCACCTCATCAATATAGCCAAAAAAAGTAAGAAGGCTGAGTAGTCCAGCTCTACAGATTATGACTTTGGACTTGAGTATAGCTTGGTGTGATAATCATTTACTACTTATTATGCTATACTTATTGGCTTGTATTATATTTTTCTGTTAGAACGAAACAAATTATGCAAATTCTTAATTATTATTAAAACTCAACTTCACATGTTACAAATGGGTAAAGTATCGAAATATATCTATAATGCTCTTTTTATAAGCAGACTTGCCTAATTTCATATTGTTTGACATTAGTAGCTACTTACAGTTGTATGGATTAATAAGTAATTTTTCTTATCTTCCCTGTAATTTTCTTGGTTTTTTCGTCATGTGAACCTTCTGTCAAATAAAAAAATGTCAACACAAAAAAATAGCATAATTGGTTCAGGGGTGATACGATAAGTGTGAAAAATAGAGATGCATTTCTGTAAAAATTTAGAATCTACTGTTTTGTAGATGGACCTAGATGATATGTTTAATGGTCTAATCTGTAAGTTATATTTGCTATCTAGCACTTAAGTTTGGTACTGCAATTTGTGACTTGATATTTTTGCCAAAAACTAATACTGTAACTAGTAGCTATTGTAATCTGTATCAACCAAATTCTGGTCATTTAATGTCACCTGGGCGAGTACAGATTTAAAGTCATATATAACAATATTTCCCTGACCGACATCAGAAAATGTAGGAGATGAAGGAAGTCCAATAAATATGATTAATAGACCCTCCACTTTCTCCTCTGCATTACTTAATTAATGAATGGTATTTTATATAAGTTTTTACTAACTCATTTAATGCTTTGTTATATGACTTATGGTAGACTTGCAGATCTTCTATCTTGTTTCTAAATATTAAATTGGACTATACTTGTCACAAATTCTAATAATGTATTGATAAATTTACTTTTGAATAGACTGTGATATGACATTTCCATTTGGTTAGTCTTAGATATTGTATTGACATCAGAAAGTTCTATGTTATTTATATATGGTATACCGGTGGTACAACAAAACTTACTGTAAAAATTGTTTAATCCGATCACTTTTCATAATTGCTAGAAACCCAACATTGATCTCAGAGAAATTAGAATGAATGATATCTACATAGCTTCAGATTAGTAATGATTTGTTCGTGAAATAATTCCATATGAAAAGTGTGTAAATTTATGAATTATGAATCTTTTAGAGCTTATGAATTATACTAATGAATAAGGATCTCATTGGCTGAGAGATAACCATACAAAAAATAAAATATAACAAACCATAAATGAGGCTTAAATTGGACTTACAACAATTTTTTGTATCATAAAAACAGACATCTGTGTGGATATTATTTTCTACTTTACATTGAAGTACTCTTATATACCCTATTACTATTGTTGTCTAACACCCATGACACAAGTATATAACTTGCTTACTTAGGAATAAATCAATTTCTGTAAAACACAAGAAAATTTAAGTATCATATTACACATCTTATGTGAAAACAAGCTTTACATATTACAGTATATTTGCATTTAAAAGATTTAAGCACTTTCGCAAATATTCAAAAAAGTTAGATGTAAAAAATGTATCTTAAACTTTTTTCTTTTCTTTACTAAATAATATTTATCTAAAATTCAAGATTTCTTCTCTGCACGAAAATGTTTTTATGTTAGTACCTGTGTGTATACAGGTCCAAAATTTGATCTAGTGACAAATTTGTTTTAGTTTGTGAAGATAAAAACGACCAATTTGTTTCAGTCTGTATTATATTGATCAAATGTGGTATGCTTTTCAGCATTATTAAGGTGAAAGTTTTGAAATTTATGTCCTAAGTTTAAGATATCAATATTTTCCACTAGTTACCATTATTTTCTTTAATTAAAATCACCATGAAATATATTTTTGTTTATAGATGTAGTGAATTAATTTTGAAAAATATATATTAATATATAATGTTCTATGAAGTAAATGCACAGTTTTTTAGCTAGCAATATAAATTAGTTGTAATTATGTTATTGTTCTAGTGTAGAGGTTGTAAAATAAAGATAGTATTATTTTTATATATGTTTCTTTATTTTTTAAATAAAATCCTGAAACTATAACTAAATACTTAGTTAAAAATATCTTAAATACTAAGTATGCTCAAATCATTGCATATCAAAATACAGGCATATGTTGACAATAGATAAATTAATTTACATACATCCCAAACAACCTAGATAAAAATATTGGACAGTCAAAAATATTATGCTACCTGATCTAGTAGTAATAACATTTAAAATTGAGACAATTAAATACAATATACAAGTACTTAAATCTAACACATTTAACTCTTTAATAAACATCAAAGTTTTTCTAGACACATGTCAGGAGTCTCTTGTGACATCTATACTAACAAATCTAAACATTTTCCTTTCATACTTAATAATTTCTAAAAGTTGCTTATTGTAATTGAATGCTGCCCTCCAACAATGATACTATGCTTACCTGCAGTTAGTGTAAAGGCAACAACCCATGGTTAATTAAAATAATAAATAAAATAATTATTTTATCATTTTGTTATTTCACATAGGTAGAATGCATTACATAGCCACACTTACAACAAACAAATATGATTATTAAACTGGTGATCAATTCAAATGATCCATTTACAACTAAAATCTTTCTGACAATTTTTTCAATTTGATTACACATTAATTCATAATCCTATTAAGCTAGTATATAAGTTGTTTTCTGTATTTATATTACATGCTCCAATTAAGTCAACAACCTTATACAGTACTAAGTATATTTAAATTATGACCTTCGGCTTTAAACTTTTTACTTATTTTTATACTTTTTTTTTACTTATTTTTATATTTTTACACTTTATACTTTTATTTTTAAATTGGCTGACCTTATCTAAATTAAGTGAAATGACTAATTATGTAATACTAATTATATAGTAACAATTTTTTGTGTCTGTTTTGTTTAAGACCACTTAAAAATAGTTTTTATTTTATTGTTCCCAGACAACATTTAAATGTGTCACTCCCATGACTGATGTGATATTGGCAGAATCCGTACTAACAGGAAAGCCAAAAGAAAAGAACTCTATATAGATATATCTTTAAAATACATTCGGATTTCTGAACTTGACGAATATAGCCGAAGCGCATAATTTAAATACATAGTATACATAATTTAAGTAGTATATTTTATTTGCTTTACAAAGAACACTTCATAACATTAACAGTTTTTTATTCATATTATTCAGCATTTTATACTGTTATTACATAAATACTACTCTATACATAGAGATGATATTTATTATTATATGGTTTCAGAACAGTCCTTAGTCTCTTCTTCATCTTCTTCATCCCAGTCACTCACTAAACTTTTAATCTTATCATCTTTTTTCGGTTCTGGTTCTACTATGACACTGCAATTATTGTTTTCAGCACTTTCGTTATTTGTTTCAACTACTTCATTTTCATCTATGGTAATATTTGTGGCTGATTCCCCATTACCAGATTCTTCTTGTGAGTCATTTTCATCCCAATCATTAAGTAATGATGAAATTTTTTCTTGTGATGCTTGCTTGAGCTCATCATTGGCTTGTGGAATTCCTTCATTTAGGGCAGTTACAGATTCTTGATTTGTTATTGGTTCATTTGAAATAGTTTTTTTATTGGTCTCTACAGGTTTATTTAAAGTTGCTTGTTTCTCTATTTCCTTTTGTATATTTTCAATAGACTCTTCTATTTCATCAGACTTGTCTCCATCTTTTGTAATTTCAGTATCTTGGGAGTCATTATGTGAATTAATCATTTCTGGAGGAACGTCAGATTCGTCTTCGGACCATTCAGATGCCAATGTTATAATATTTTCTTTAATTTCTTTATCAGCAGGTGCATTCGATATGATAACTGATTCAACATTCTCATTTACAATAGATTTCCCATCATTGATTACATCAACATTATCATTGATAATATCAGTGTTTTGCACTACCTCACTAATGGATTGAGGATACACATCACTTTCTTTTGAGATAATTTCTGTAATTTCTGGTGGTTCAGTTTCATTTTGACTTTCAACTAAATTGTCCTGGTTTGATACTTCTTCTGGAATTTGCTCATTGGCTCTTTCATTGTTTGTGGTATTTTCATGTATTTGTTCAGGTATTGGATTCTGTGTTATCAATTCTATAGAACTGTTTGTGTCAATATTGACATTTGAATCTGGTAAACTATTTTCGTTTAGTTCGTTAATATTATGTATACTATTATCAACATGTGAAGTTATTGTTTGTTCATTTGATACAATGACGGAGTCTGTAGTCATATTAAGTTCGCTTTCATTTGTATTATCTTTAAAGACAATCATTTTCTGTGTCATAGAACTTGAATCTATAGCAGAATCAGTCACAATTATAGTATTTCCTTGGTCAACTACAACATTGTCATGAGTTTGGACTTCTGTTGTTACTACTGCTTGATCCAGTAAGTTTAGAGGAGTCACAGTTTGATGTTGATTAGTTAAAGATATATCATGAGTTATTGTATTATCGTTGGGCTCAATTACAGATTGTTCAAGTATGTGGGGTTGGTTGTAAAGATTTACAGATGGGTCACTTTGACTAGTTACTATTTGAGTAATATTAATGGATGAAGTTTGTGGTTGTTGGGACAAAGTAACTTCTGGTAGCTCTTCCACATTGTTTGTAGTTAAATTTCCGATTGATGTTACTTCCATTGACGTTGGAATATGCAAAGAGCGTATTGCTGAATTTGTGTTTTCTTGAATTGGAAGTTTTGTGATATTTCCTTGTATAACATTTTGCCAAGATCCTACGACTTGTGTATTTATCATATTATGTGCATTAATGTCTGATGAACATGTTGTGACCGTTTCATAGTTCTGTGTTATTATTGTTGATGGCTGAACAAATTGAGCATCAAGTCCTTGGCTGGTTATTATTTGATATTGTTTGTTCTGATCATCAACAGGATGACTATACACAACAACTATGTTAGAACTGTCAGCAGCAACGGATTCTGAAACATTTATTGGGTAATTTTCAGGAATTATCATCATATTACTTGTCTGGGTGTTATCTAAATCTATAGATTCGGTTTCCAATTGTGTATTGTTTGGTCCAGCTAACACTGTTAATGTCTTGTTAGCATCTGTATTATCAAATATAATAGAATGATTAGAATTCATCAAAGCTTTATACTCTTCTTCGTTAGAAACCACAATACGTATGGGTTGATTAATATTGGTTGATTTCTTTTCCATTACTTTTGCTGTTTCATGTTGAGTATTATTGAATGTCTCATAATCCACATGTGATGAAGAAGGTATTGATGCAGGCATATCTAACATTGAATGTGGTATTACATATTCTTCAGTATTTATTTCCCTTTTAGGAACAAGTTGATAATTTTGAATGATGAATTCTTGATTGTCGATTATAACAATTTCCTCACTATTATTACTTGGATTTGGAGAATTGCTATCAATCTCTTGAAGGAATTCACTTTGTTCAGAGGATGGTTCTACAATTGATTTTTTCTTATGCAAGGTATTAGATGGAGAAGTAACCGTATGTGTAGGAGAGCTAAAGCCAGAGTTAAGAATTTTATGCTGATTTACAGGCATCAAAACTTTAGGTTTTTTAGATATAATTTGGACTTTACCATCTGATTTCTGTTCAATTTGATATTGTACATTGCGCTCTTCATATGCATTATCATATGAAATAGGAACTTCAGATTTTACTAAATTTGTGGAGTTTTTAGTAGTCCTGGGCGATTCCTGTTTAGATATGTCAGTAATTTGACTGGGTGTCACATTTTCCATTCCATTATCTTCATCTGAATCATCAATAATGCCATCTTCTTTTGCATTTGTTTTGTGGTTGGTTTTAAGGTGTGCATACAAATTAGCTTCACGTAAAAATACCTTTAAACAGTAAATGCATTGAAGATTAGTCTTTTTATCGCTGTATTTATGGCCAGTTTTTTGGATATGAGCTAGCAATTCATTTGATGTTAAGTAAGTTGATGCACAAACATTGCATCGGAAAAGTCGATTTTCTGAATGGGTCATCTTGTGTTTCACTAAAAGTGCTTCAGTTAAAGCAATGTAGCTACAGTAATTACATTTTGGGAAGTTATAATTAGATGGAGGTGGAATACCATGCTTTCTGTAAAGATGATAAAGGAGACAGTTACGTTTAAGAGATTTTAAACCACAATATTCGCACATGTTAGGAATTGGTTTTTCGTTGTGAACTTCAACCAAATGTCGGCGATATTTGTAATAAGACGTAAAATGGAGAGCCTTCCCAGGAGTACCACAAATTAAACATATCCAGGGGCCTTTTACGTTTTCGGCACCTAAACCTATAAGAACTGCTGCTCGTTTTGAATCAATAACATCAGATTCATATGTAAAATCTGGGGGTTCCTGTTTTAATTTTACTTGAGGTTCTTCATTAGATAATATGTTGGATTGCTTTTTCTTTGTTTTAGGTGTATTTAGAATTTTTAACTTAATACTTTTATTACTTTTCACTAAATGTGGATATTTTTTTAGTACTTCACTTATTATTTTTGCATGGTTTATTTTTTTGGTTTGACTATTGTCATTTGTCAATTCAGATGTATCAAAAGTCAATTTGGAAACATCTGAATCAAGAATTTGATCAAACAATTGACTTGCATTTTTTGGATCACCCTTTTGATTAATGGGGTTTGGAAACATGTCACTTTCATCCGGCAAGCTTTCAGGAATTTCATCTTCAAATATATTGGTCTGTTGACTGTTAGTACTACTCGATATTTTTTTACATTCAACAATATCTGCTGAGGATGACTGGAAAAATCTTTTTGAAGTTGATGCGTCTTCAAATAATGCAGAAGGTTTAGATGAATACTGTTTTGGATGAATCATTAAAGGTTTTGATGTGTACGATATTTTAGTAAAAGAGTTATCAAATATATTATCCTCATCCAATTCTTCAGGTAATTCATATCGAGTAGGTCTTGAGCCACTTGTAGAGTTAATGTTTTTATTGTTGATTACTGGGAAATTGTATGATGAAAAGCTTTGATCACTATGGATACTATTGTTTAATGATGTGTCTGGTTTATTTGTTGATGAATAAAAGATTTTTTTGGATTTTGATGCACTACTTGGTTCAAAGGCTTTGCTAAAAGTACGTTTGTTATTAAGGCCACTAGAAGATGGTGTCGGCGCTTTTGTACTCGAGTAACTTGCTTTAGGTGCAATTGGTTTATTGTAGACTTGCATTTGTGACTTTGATTGCTGGCGATGTGCATACAGAAGTTTAGTTAGTACAGGCATGTTCATTACTAGGGATGTTTGATATAATCTCTCCAACAATTCCATCCTGAATTCCAACTGTCCTGTGTACATAAAATTTACTATAGGTACAACAACATCGGCTTGTAAATCATCCGGCATAACCAAACAATCTTCATACATTTCGCATGTTCGCTCCAGAAGCTCAAAATACTCTGTGCACGCACTGAGGACAAGTCTGTGTACCTTGAGCTGAGCATTGTCTTGAAACTGAAGAGTCAAGTCACAGTAATCGGTACGGTTGAAAAAATGTTTTAATCTTTGGAGAAAATAGATTCCCCAATTATCCACTTTCACTTGCTTTACGTCACTCATTTTAGTCACCGATTATCTCATATTTTGTGAGTTGTATGCTCTGAAATTAAAAAATAACATTACTTAGTTATATTGTTGCGGTAAATCCACAAATATTTGCATAAATGGTAGTACACGATCGATAGTTCGTCATTTTCATTGTATTTCATCTAATAAATGGTATCACAATAAAGAAACAAATTAAGCTTAAAGTAAATGACATTTCCTTTGTGAATTGAATTTTGCGCCATACTATTTTTATGTTTATTTTGTTGAACTTACCAATAATAGCACAAACACTATTATTTCAATCTTTGCTTACTGTAAATCAAAACGCCAAACACGAATAATGAACTCATTTAATGTCAAGTTGTCACTAATATCGTAAGATGGCGGTGTATAGCTGTCCTATTTTGGACAGACGCGACGCTTCGATTTTAGGTCAACAATGTTACTGATTTAAGGAAGTCTTAATAATTAATTGTTTTAAACATTTTCGAAGCTATAATTAATGTAGAAGTTTGAAACATGGCACGGTTATTTAGAGTTATTTTTGTTTTTAATTAGAAAATATTAAAAGTGTATGAGTTGACTTTAGTGTCGCCATCTACTCCACTGCGCAAGTGGTACTTTTATTGATTTTGTAAACGCGTTGATAAAATAGAATAGCGGGAACGGCGACATTCCATTTCTAGTTGTGGTTTCTAGTGTTTTTTATTATAAGATAATAGATGGCTCTGCACTTTATATAGCAGCATAATGATTTAGTCAATAACAAAATAATGATTATAATACATACATAATATAAATCGTAAATCATTATCTTTTAAGAAATTGCAAATAAAATAAACAGTAACAGCCTTATTACTTTTGCAACAGTTAGTTTAGGTATAACTAGAAAATTCATATTATCTACATGTTAATACGTGATGCAAATACTTTTTTTTTACTTTTTACAAAAATTGTACGGACGCAGGAGCATAAAATTAGGCACACTTACAATTTATGTGCAGTAGAAGTGCAGAACGCTAATATTTTTCAATAATAATGCTTATAAAGTACATTAAATCAATAAATAAAACCTTACCCACACTACCATGCATTAGACACACATGAACAAATATATTGATAACAACGATAAAAGATCACAGATGGCGCACTAAAAAATTGGAAACAAAGTAGTTGGTCTTGGGAAATGAAGATGGCGATCTCATAAACAAGATATTAAAATTTATTATGGTCGAATTTCGACCAACTGGCGACCACTAGTCTATATAAATACGTGATGCCAAAACTTTGGACCCCTTTTTACGAAAATTGCGCGGACGCAGGAGCATAACGTTTGGCACACTTATAGTTTATACTTTATGTGTAGGAGAAGGGTAGAACGCTAATATTTTTCAATAATAATATTTATAAAAAAACATTAAATCAATAAATAAAACATTACCATAGAAATAGGAATATATAAAGAAGTGCAACAATGTTATATAGCAAATTTAGTTGTATAAATACCGTTGGAATCGACATACAACTTAACAGCATATCTTTGTTTTTTTTTAACAAATGTTGATATTATGTACGCCGAAAGAGATAACGACATTTTTGTCTATGCTCATTTTGGCGTCGATTTAAATTGACGTCATGACAGTTGTCATGCTTG
>NJDD01002629.1:158075-177027 GCA_002245505.1 Calephelis nemesis
TTTTGTCGAAATCGAAAATTGGTATTTTACGTAACAAGTGTGCGGACAAGCACATGGCAATGATAAAATAGGACCGTGATATATAGACGCAATAAATATTATAGTGATTGACAAGGATCTAATGAAAAAACTGGGAGGTTGCTGATTGATCATACTTTTTAAAAGTTGACTTTATTGTGTTTTATTATATTTGCAGTTTGCCTGAAGCAGATCAAAATGTGTGCGATAGTGTGTGTTTATCGTTGGAAACGTAACTATAGTAAAAATTGGTTTGTCGGGGGTTTATTGAAAATTTTTGATTTTAAGATTATGGATTATATATCGATATCGATATTTTACGTTTTTTGGACATTCTTAGTAATGTCAAATGGCAGCCATATTTAGTAGCCAGCGGCAGGCTTTTTTGATAATTATTTCATGTCCATATACTTAGAGGTCAATGAACATTACCCACCTGACACACACACAAACAAATATTATATTGATTGCCCCGTGTTGGTCCGGTCTCCTTTGCAAAATAGACCATCTGCCTTTCTTGCCAGGCAGCTCGTAAAAGGCGAGCATAGGCTTATCATCACTAGCACCGTGACATCTGACTAGGTGGTAGAGTTTCGCAGCGACTAGCCCGCATTGGTACCACCGCGTTACCTATTCCTGCCGCTATAACGTCATGACGTGCTCCGGTTCGGAGGGTAAGGTTTTAAAAGTTTGCCTTCCTATACTTAACATAAAAAAATGATATTGTTAAAAGTTCATAAACTACATTTATAATGTTTGGAAACAAAAGTGTTAGTGTCTTGATAAAAGAAGATGGCGAAAGATAATAATGTTAGAACATTATTTTTAATTAGTCAGTTTAATTGGTCGCCCAGTGGTCGAATTTCGACCACTGGGCGACCATTAGTTTTTGTTAATTGTACATGAATCATGATTAGTCACACTTAAAGTCAAGGCAAATTTAATGTTTGTTTAAGTAGGTACTTAAATTGTTAAGTTTTAATCAAATTATGTTAAAAGCACATGTACCTATTTCCGGGTCTTGGTGTTTACTAGATTTATTCCAGTATCTATTTAGGTATTTATATGCATTAGTATTTTTGATTACCATCCATACAAGCATGCACACAAGCATTTGCTTACTTTAGATTAATTTGTATAATTTGTCCAAGAATTATTTATATGTAATTATCATGGTTCCAACTACGCGGCTGCTAAGAAGTTTGGATCATCATCGCATCGGTCGGCATCAGGTAGCAAAATTTAAGTAAAATAAGTGCAAGAGGTAATAATTAAACAATTACAATTCAGCTTTTAAAAATAAAAATCGACATACATACCTATGGTTAATTAAGTATATATAAAAGTGTATATGTAAGTGCAATGTCAATCGACGAAAGTTTAAAGGAGTCAGAATTTTTTCCACGATGGTGAAGGTCTGGCAGTGAACGTCATGATCTTTTGCATTCGATGAAAATAAAAATAAAAACATTTTGCAATTTGACGAAAGCTTAAGTTATATTATTTTATACACACCATCGATACCTGATACGTGTCTACGCCACCAATGTCCAAACTACTACTTTCTTCTGTACCTATCTTAAGCATGGGGTTGAGAAAATTTTTTAACAATTTTTATGGTTATTTGAGATTACTTACTAATAAAATTATTTTGTAAAATAAATGAACACATGTTCTAACAAACACACTAATACAATATTTTTA
This sequence comes from Calephelis nemesis, assembly GCA_002245505.1. Taxonomy (NCBI): domain Eukaryota; kingdom Metazoa; phylum Arthropoda; class Insecta; order Lepidoptera; family Riodinidae; genus Calephelis; species Calephelis nemesis. The sequence continues at coordinate 159,798 of NJDD01002629.1, forward strand.
TTTTATAAATTAGGTAAATTGACATTTGTTTTATTGTCTTTTTTGGTTCTATTATATTCGAACATTATTTTGTATACTAATTAAAATTTATCAGTTACTAGCCAGGAACGAGGACATTGTTTAGGGATAAAAACTATCCTATTTGTTAATACAAGTTACTCTCTATGCGTGTAGCAAATTTCATGGAAATCGGTACAGCAGTTTTCCCGTAAAGGAGTAACAAATAAACAGACAAACTTTCGCATTTCGCATAGGATGATTTAAAAATGCATGTAAACGTAATAAATCTATATATATAAAAGAAAGTGGTGTTAGTTACACTATTTATAACTCAAGAACCGATTAGGCTGCAAATTGGTGGGAAGGTAGCTTAGAACTGGGAGTATCCTTTGGGATACTCTTTATTCTGTTCAATTGTGAGGAAACTGGGAAAAACAACATTTTAATTTTTCCCGTACAAATTGAATGGGCGGAACGAAGTTCGCGGGGACAGCTAGTTTTATATAAAGTATTAATGTATACTATGAATTGTTCAAAATATTTGTGAAAATAGGATTAGGAGCTGCAGTGTACATAAGATCCTCGTTACTATTTTTTTGCAAAATAATGTTATTATTATTACTATAAAATTAAATATTTTTAATTAATTATTAAGGGATTAATTAATTATTAAGGAATTATAAAATGAATAAAGTTTGGATCACGTTCACGATAATCAAAATGATATCCTTACTTTCGGAACTTTCAATCAATTTACCAAATACGCTAAGTATACAATTTTAAAATTTCAATTTATGCATTTCTTAAAGCAAAATTTACTTTCGTTTTCCACAGAAACAATTACGAATTGAAATAGCTTTTAATCTCTAACACATAAACATTTAATCTCTAACAATAGGCATACAATTGCTAGGTACTACTTATTAGGCTCATATTACGTAACGTTTTATGTTATGAACTAATAAAAATATAAAAAAGTGTCCATTAAATAAGAAAATCATTTCATATCCAACACTTTCACTTTACGTGTACATTACTAAGTTAAGTTGAGGCCATGTTGAGAAATGTTTAATCGATTACAGAATATTATTTATTGTATAATTATTAGGTACTTCAAGTAAAGTATAAACTCATTACATAATTAACTATCTTGCCCACGTTTTTAATATATACGAAGACAAACAAGCTGAAGGGTTTCTGATAGAAAAAAAATCATACTTATAATCATACTTCTTATATATAAAATTCTCGTGTCACAATGTTCGTTCCCGTACTTCTTCGAAACAGCTTGACCGATTCTCAAGAATTTTTTTGGGCGTATTGAGTAGGTCTGAGAATCGGCCTACATCTATTTTTCATACCTCTAAGTGACAAGGGTGACTCACCTCAATTTTTTTTTACTAAACTCACTCACTCTACTAAAAAATCATATTAAAAAGTAGTAGAACAGCGTCTGCCGGGTCAGCTAGTATATTATAAATCCGAAAATGTATATGTTTGTTGTTAATTCTTTACACAAAAACCGCTAAACCAATTAACATGAAATTTGACACACACGTAGAAGGTAACTCGGATTAACACATAGGATAGTTTTTGTCTCGAAAAAAAATTCCTGTGAGACCATTAACCACGCGGGCAACGCCGCTGGCAACAGCTAGTATTATTTAATTACTATAAAATAAGCTTAGGCCGATAATCGCTAGGAAAGACAGGTTCTCGAGTGGCGGCCCCGTACCGGAGGACGTAGTGTTTTCACGAACTCCCACCCGGTAGACTGATGATCTGGTCAAAGTCGCGGAGAGTCGCTGGTTACAAGCGGCTGGTGATCGTGACTTGCGGCGCTCTTTGGGGGAGGCCTATGTCCAGCAGTGGTCGTCCTCCGGCTGATGATGATGAAGATAAGACAATTTGTAGTCGAGTGATTTATAATTCACTATTATTATTTTATTTTTTCCCCGTATTGGTCCGGGACCGCTGAGTAAAATAGACAATCTGCCTCTCAACAAGGCAGGTCGTAACAGGCGAGAACATATTAACATGAAGGTCTTTACCAATAAGACTTGGTGGTGTGCTGGATCTACCGGGTAGTGATCTACCACCTTACTTATTCCTGCCGCCATAATGACTGCCATGTTTCGGTTCAGAGGCTAGGGTAGCCGGCATACTTGCACAGGCCTATTGGCCTAACATCCCGATTACAGGACAGCTGTGACACACCTGAAACATCTATGATGTCTACAGGCTGTGGGTGTCTCCTACCATCAAGAGAGCCGTGAGCTTGCTCGCTAAAATAAAAACTATACTAATATCTCTGAATAAATTACACAAATTCAATCTAACCCTAAAGTAAGCTGTATGCTTGTGTTATGGGTATTAGTCAACGATACTAATACATGTAAATACTTGAATAGATAACAAAATAAATTTTATAAACACCCAGACCCGGAAAACTATGATAAATTTGAGTGTGTGCGTGCTTGAACCTTTTTAATTTGCTATAAAAAAAACATACAGCTAAACGACTTCTTCTTTTTGGAGTAACTTAATAACAATTAATTGCCAAATATTACAATACAATACAATAACTCTTTATTGTGCATCAAATACAGAGAAATTACAAATATATCAAATAAAACTTAAATTATAAGATAAATTATTACATAAAGGCGGCCTTATCGCCAAGTCAGCGATCTCTTCCAGGCAACCCTCGAGTATGGAACAAGATATAGCGAACTACTGTATAATGGTGCTTTTAAAAATATAAAAAAAATGCATCTAATACTAGACAAAATAAATCATCCTAAGTACAGAAGCCTGTTTAAATAACAGGTATTAGAATTAGAACAAACAATAAAATTATTAATCACAGTGAACACAGAAAGTGACGCTTTAACATAGTTTTGAAAATATTAATATTTGTAGCTCTCCTGATATCTACAGGAAGATAATAATTCCAAAGCCTCACTGCTTGCGAGGTAAAAGAACGGCTATAGTAACAAGTTTTACGAGAGGGAACTTTAAGAGTATAATTAATAATTATCACTGGACCTGAGAAATTTTACTTCACTGTTACAGAAATTAAATCTCTCCTTTAAATAAATAGGCGCAAATGGATCAAAAAGAATAGAGTACAGAAGAGACAGTATAATATGGCAGTTTCGGCGAATGTTAATAGGCAACATATTTAAGCAATGAAAATATGAATCTAATACAAAGATTTTGAGGTCGTTCGTGTTTATCAAATAAATGTACAAATCCTGAAAAATGTTTCATCAGCTCTTTTGTCCCTTTGCTTTCCCATAGCGATACCCAGTAGGGTTGTCGGATAAATATCGATACATCGATATATCGATATTTTTTATTCGATAAATCGATATTTTCAGCCGATATATTTTGCAACGATACATCGATATATCGATATCAAAAATCCAATATCGAAAATGTATCAAAAACGATATTTTCTTTTGTTTATATTTGATTGGTAGACTCAATCAATTTGTTGCTAAACTGCTTTATAATGTGGTACATGAGTTCAGTAATTTCATTCAATTTTGTATCTGACTAGGCTGTATGGACTCAGATCCCCTGCCTTCTTGCTTCACAAAAAAAACATTGATTTCATTCAATTATCTCTGTGGATTATGCATTGTTTTTTATATCCGTTAAAACCTAATATTAATGGTTACTTGCTCAGTGCTAACCTTCATTTCTGCGTTTGAATTGATAATAGTCTACAATCTTTCTAATTTATTCAATAATGAATTCTTGTATATAAACAAAATAATTTAAATTTAAGCAGTCCAGACATATCTAGTGTCGCGTAGAACTTAAAAAAAAAGACAAACAAAACGTTTCATGTAATAGGTGTGGAAAAGGATATAAAACCAGTGGTAATTCGACAAATTTAGTTGCACATATAAAAAAAAGTATCATAATGCATTTTTACAAATTAAAAATAAAAACGCAAGGTCAAGTGAAATGAATAATATTTCACCAAGTTCTTCACAACCTAAACGAAATACAATAAGAACCAGTTCGCTCGTTCCGTCTGCTAGTTCAAATGTTATTAGTGAACCAACTGAGACAGAAAATGACGTCACGGAATTGTCTGAATCTGCGATTTACGATGATACTGGTGTATCTGCTGTAAATCTTGCAGTACCCAATAACAGGCGTCGGCTTACAGGCGAGGACTTAACTCAAAGAGTTTTTCTGATTCTTTTATCAGATAAATACTGACTGGAATAATGAATAGTATATTTTAATCGTTGTTTTTGATTTATTAAAAATTGTCTATTGGATTAGTAATTATCTATTAATGTACCTAAGATCATTGAAGTAGATAAGATATTTTATTTTCCATATCGTCCCGATATATCGATATTTATAAGTAAAAATATCGATGTCGATATTGATATTTTTAAATATATCGATATCGATATATATCGATACTTAATTACATTTCCGCCATCCCTAATACCCAGTCAGTTTCTATTTTATTGTTTAGTACAGTGGCTGTTCTTGCTACAGAGGAACACCAACATTATAAGCGTCAAGCGTCCAAATTTTTTTAAAGTCCAGTGTAACAATGCTTATGTGTGTGTCTGTGGCATCGTAGCTCTTGAGCGGATAAACGGATTTTGATGCGGTTTTTTTATTTGAAAGCTGATATCATCGAGTTGGTTTTTATCTATAATTTATGGAGACCTGTCCAGGCGTTCAAGGTCATCGACTTATTTGCAGATCATTTAAATTCGAACATATGTGGGACCTAACACTAACGAATGCTGGTACAACTGAGATGGTCTTATGATGGAGCTTGAAGATAGCTTATATACTCGTATACCTATCGAGTTTGGATTTGTTAGATTCGCCTTAACTAGGTTTGTGCATATTTTCTGATAACGAGTGTTTCTTTATTTAAAATATGAATATTACACACATCATGAATATTAAATTTTTTTTTATGATATTGGAAGGCAAACAAGCAAACTGATTTTCTGATGGTAAGAAATTCCCTCCGCCTAGAAACACCAAAGGTGGTAATAGTGCGTTGTCAACCTGAGGCCGGGATGTTAGGCCTCAAGCAAAAGTAAGTTTACCGGCTACCTTACCCTCCGAACCGGAACACGTCATGACGTTATGGCGACAGGAATAGGTAAGGCGGTGGTACCAATCGGGTGAGTCGCTGTGAAACCCTACCACCTAGTCAGACGTCACGGTGTTAATGACGGTAAGCCTATGCTCGCCTTTTACGAGCTGCCTGGCAGGAAGGTAGATGATCTATTCTGCAAAGGAGCTCGGACCAACATGGGAAAAATTTATATCCAGCGTTACTCTTTCTGTATTATGCTTAGTTACTAGTCGAGCCGTTACGTTCTCTTCAACCCTGACAACTATTATCAGTGTGTAGCAAAAAATAGTGTCGTTTTTTCTGATTTCCTTTGAGTTTTTTTCCTTTTTCTTATTTTTTAACCTCGCCTGAACCTCTACGAATATTGTTAAAACCTGTCAATGCGGGTTGAAGTTTCATTTAAACACATGCACAAATTTTCAAAATTCTTTCATAGGTTGGTAGGTCAGAAGATAAGAGTTTCAAAATGTGTTTTCTGTATCAACTAATGGTTGCATCATTTCGTAGGAATATAATATTGAATAATACCAATCCCCCGTGTTGGTCCGGGCTCCTTTGTAGAATAGATCATCTGCCTTCCTGTGCCATGCAGCTCGTAAAAGGCGAGTATAGGCTTACCGTCACTAACACCATTACATCTGACTTACCACCGCCTTACCTATTCCTGCCACCATAAAGTCATGACGTGTTCCGGTTCAGAGGGTAAGGTAGCCGGTAAACTTACTTTTGCTCGAGGCCTAACATCCCGGCCTCTGGTTGGCAACGCACCATTACCACCTTTGGTGTCTCTAGGCGGCGGGAATTTCTTACCATCGAGAAACCCGTCTGCTTGTTTGCCTTCCAATGTCAAAAAAAAATACCAAAGACAATTGATAGAAGAAGGCGTTACTTTGCGGAAATCCATACTTAAATCGACTGCACTCCACGAAGGTCGAGCAGATACTATATATCTGCAGATACTATATATCTGCTCGACCTTCGTGGAGCGCAGTCGATTTCTCCTGATGATGCTTCGGTTACGAAGCGAAACGTACGTTGAGTTTTTAGTAGTATGTGTATTGTTGGTGCTAATTAAACAGTTTAGTGGTGTGTATTGTGTGGAGCTGGATATATTTGGGAGTTTTAGCTTCCGGTAAGTCCAATTCATTCTTAGCGCACTATTTTGTCTGTTTTGTTACTCCATAATACGTATACACATTTTTTAGCGGAAAATTTGCAAATTAAATAATTTTATTTAGACCAAAGACAATATTTACTAATCTTTGATAATACCTATGTTCATAAGTCATCAGAAGTCTGGTTCCGGACTGGAAAATGACAAAGCCATTAAGGCGGCAGGAATAGATAAAGCGGTGGATCCCTTGCTGCACAGCACCTTACCACTAGTAATCTTGTTGTTAACGACCTAGATTTTAACCAGTGCTCGCCTTTTACGAGCTACCTGACAGAGAGGCAGATGGTCTATTCCAGTCAGAGGATCTGGACCAACACGAGGGTGATTGCTGCACAGTTTGCTTGACCCTTACGAGTCTCTAAGTTTTGGTATTTGTTAAACTTATATCGTTATTTTTGTATACTTACTTTGTATACTTAGGTATACTTTGTATATTATGATTGAAATCCATTAAACAAGAAAATAAATATTTATATTGGGGTCAGAGTCGAATTCATTTGTACTAGGTACTAAATACTAACACACAGAATTATCTATACTAATATTATAAAGAGGAAAGATTTGATTTTTTGTTTGTTTGTTTCTTTGAAATGAATAGGCTCCGAAACTACTGGACCGATTTCAAAAATTCTTTCACTTTCAGAATGCTACATTATCCCTGAGTGACATAGGCTTTGTGTCATCAAAATCGGTGCAGTAGAAGCCAAGTTACACAGGCGAAGCTGCGTGAAACTTCTAGTTAGTTAATAAACTCCTAGTCTATCCAGAAACAGAAATCTATGTATACTCCCTAAGGAACTATTTCCAATGGACTCCCTTTTAAAAAAAATTATCTTAACGCCAGTATTCCCGAAGATGTAGGAAGAGGTATAACCAGTGCACCCACGACTAGCAGAAGACACTTAGTCCTAGAGTGTGATAGGTGGCAAACGCATCGCCAACCGTGCAATGTTGCCCGGGCAATTAGAAAATTGATTAAGTACATTTTTTTTGTTGCCCGACTCGAGGATCGAACCCTCATGAGTATGTATAAATATCAGATCACTATACCACAAAGGTGATATCATCAACTTTAAATGTGTACGCCAACTTCTCGACTAATAAGCTGGTCAACAATTTTAAGCTATTACTTGGCCAATAACAAACCGATTTGTTTTTTTTTTTAAATAGGTCATTATTTTTTTATCTTAGTCATTTTAGCATGTTGAAGACATCATCAATGATAGACGAAAATGTGTGTACTTATTAATAAAATGTATGGGATGTAGCATGTTAATAAAAAAAATTGTGGAACCATCTCGTATCATTACCTCTCTTCCAAAAAAACAATGATTCGTTCGTTAATATTTTTGTGCTTTAGAAGGTTAACTTTGAAATATACTTGAAAAAGATTCTATAGTTTATGAAGAGGCTCATTTTAAGACATTTGTATAAAAAGAACATTTTGAGCTTCATGTAACAGATATAGACACAGGCTTACGAATTTATAAGATTATTACGGAAGTATGGATTGTTTTCGCAATTGCCAATTAAGTTATCTTTGGTTGAAAACTGTGGGTTGATTTTTGAAAAAAGTAAGCAATATTTGAACCCGTCTCTTTACTTGTATCAAATTTTATTGAAATAAATTCAGCGGTTTAGCCGTGAAAGCCTAACAGACAGACAGCTAGACCTAGACATTTATAATTTGGATAGGCTTCTTCTAGCTGAGTGTGTCTCCACCATAGACTCTACCCAAGATTCCCATCAGGCGGGTTTCGGGTCATCGCATCTAAAAAAGCATTGATGTAGTTTAATTTAAAATTGTATCATTGTAAAAAACATAACCCCTTACAAATAAAACTTACCTCTTACAAAAGTGAAGTTATTGTAATGTATACTGTAATATTATAAATTCCGAAGTGTCTGTCTGTTGTTTTTTTGACGGCAAAGTCACTGAATAGATTTTAATGAAATTTGATAAGCAACCTTTGATAACCTTTGGGGAAAGATCCGAGTTCAAGTATAGGTAGCTCAATCATATCCAGCCCTCAAATGACTACATGATCCCCTATTTAATGCTTGCATGAAAATCGCAACTATTCTACCTTGACAAACTTGCTGGCCAACAAGTAGTACAGTAATAAAATAGATAACTAAGCGTACTTAGTTACCTATAATATATTGTATTCTAATTTTGACGAAATCCGCACCTGGAACTTTTCGTGTGACAAAGACACTATGTCCTTTTCTGATAATCCTAACTGACCGCATTCTCCACTAGCTAAGAAAGCCAGTGTTCGAGTAGATGCTATTTGCCAATCTGTGCCCCGCCCAGCTCTCGCCCCGCCCAGCTGAGTTGGGCGGTTAGAACAATCATTTGGAACTTATTCAGTGTGAACTTTGCTGTAGACGAGAGGACACGTTGCATAATAATTATTAATTGAGTTACGATTGTAGTTTTTTTACATTTGGCGTGCTTCTAGATCGAGGTATGTAATTTATATGTATGTGCTTATATTTTCTATTTCAATTAAAAATCCTTTGTTGTTTTTTATGTACTTTGTCCTTTTTACACTGATTTTTTTTAATTTTCGCAAATTTTAAAATCTTATGAAAAGTTAAATAACTTATTTATAAATTGATTTGGAAAAGAAATGATATCGAATTGTTTTAGTCCTTAGCACTTGTTGAAACTTCGTAATGTATTTTTAATACATGAATAGCACTTGCACTGATTCACTTTATATATTTTTAAATAAATCATGAGATAATGGTATTAGACAACCGGTTTCGCTTTTACAGCAGGGCTATGTTACCTTACTGTTAACAACCAAAAATTATCTAAATAATATTAGATAATCTAAATAACATGTGATAATCTAAGTAACAGATATTAGATAGTTTTTGGTTGTTACAAAAAAGTAACCTAGCCCTGAAGATGCTGTAAAAGCGAAGCCGGTTGGCTAATACCATTATTTTATAATTTATTTAAAAATATGTAAAGTGAAACAGTGTTAGTGTTTCTCGTATATCATAAAGAAATAATGTCTACCAAACAAATAATAAATCTTTTTAAATATAGCACTACCATAAGTTCAAGTATCTTACAGACAAAACTGAATTCTTTATTATCGCATGACATCTGAACGTGTAGATCCATTTTGATAGTTCTTTTTTAACCATGATAGGTAGTGATTATGAGGAGAAGGTTCAATAAAAACATATTCAAAGTTAGGACAAGACAACATCTGTATGCTCGACTAGTATTCAAATAAAATAACCGATATAGTTTAGGCGTACATAATTATCTATATATTAATACGTAATTCCAAAACTTTGGACCCATTTTTACAAAAACTGCGAGGACGCAGGAGCAAAAAAATTATCACATTTATAGTTTATGTGTAGGAGAAGTGCAAAACGCTAATATTTTTAACAATAATGCTTACAAAGCACATTAAATCAATAAATAAAACATTACCCACGCCACCATCCATTTGACACACACAAACAAATATATTGATGATAACGATAAAAGATCACAGATGACGCACTAAAAAGTTTGGAAACAAAGTAGTTGGTCTTGAGAAATTAAGATGGCGCTCTTATCAACAAGATATTAAAATTTACTATCGTCAAATTTCAGCCAACGGGCGACAACCAGTTTAAATAATTGGGTCTAGTTTTTATTTTTATCGTTTACTTATTGATTTTAATGCTGAGTTTGTACACCTTAGGTACCTTACGTATGTATTTCACGGGGTAAGCAGGAACTATCGAGTGTAAAACCTAACCAAAAGTTACGATCCTTTCAGACCTGCCTGGCTTCCTCCACATTAATTACCTTTTTCATACAACCGCGCCGGTTTCGAAGAATCTTGACACCCACCGAACACCCAAGCGATTCCGAGCGACATCCATCCACGTTCGCATTGTATAACTTTGTCAATCTTTCATGTAATTTTTTCTACATGTTCAAAGCAGCGAAGCATGTCCTTTCTCATTTTGACACTAACAGTTTCTTTCAATTCCACTCTTTCTCGGATCTCACTGTTACGAATGCGGTCAGTGAGCTTAACAGTGCAGAATTTCCGTAGCGATTTTCGACCTTTATACACATTTCATATCATAGGTAGGTATACCTAGATACTCGTAGTTGGTAGAATGTCGTGCTGTAGTCTTATCAATTCCAGCCGTCATAATGACAGTGCTGCGTTCCGGTTCTGAGAGTAGGATAGCTAATAAACTTGCACAATTACCCTAAGATCTTAGTCACAAGACAGCGACGCACCAACAACATCTGTTGTGTCTATGGGCCACGGTACACGTTCAAAACTAGCCGATACTGCAAACATTGTATCACTTGATATCTAGAGCAACTAACAGTTTGTATTGCAAAAAATATAGTATTGTTTTTCCAATTTTCTTAGCAATTTTCCCGACCTGGGAATCGAACCCGGGATCTCATGAAGTCAAGAACTTGACTGCATGAGGTCCTGGGTTCGAATTCTGGGTCGGGCAACAAAAACAAAATTTGGTTTTTCCAATTTTCTAATAAAAAAAACTTACTCGGGATTGGATCTGAGCCCGATTGGCGATAGTTTTGCCACCTATCACACTGTGGGACTTAGTGTCTTCGAAAAGTCGTGGGTGCCCTGGTTGTGCCTCTGCCTACTCCTTCGGCGATATGGGTGTGTGGATACTACTACTACTACTACTACTATTATACCAGGTTGAACCTTGGTATACTTTTCTCCATGTTTATTAATAGGGTCGTAAAGGTTCCGTAGTAGCATTTATAGATTAGATAAGAGTAGCGAATAATGTTTGTCTAGATGTCACAAAATATCATCATAAGTTTTCAATATAAAAAAAATATTTTGTTTTCCATATTATTTGACAAAGTTGTTTATGTTGTTTTGAAAAATGTGATAAGTAGGTATATGTCATACATTGTTGACTACACCTCGGTTAAACCAATTTCCTTTATAAGTTTTTATTGAGCCTCTGTGGTCTAGCGGTCTAGGTGTTGAACTTAACTTCATGAGGTCCCGGGTCGATTTCCGGTTCGGGCAACAAAAAGAAAATGTGGTTTTTCCAATTTTATAATAAAAAAATATTGCTCGGGATTGGTTTTGTTCCCGGTTGGTGATACGCTTGCCACTATAGATAGACATTGTGGGACTTAGTGTCTTCGGCTTGTCGTGGGTGCCCTGGTTTTGCCTCTGCCTACCTCTCCGGGGATACGAGCGTGAAGATACATATTATAACAGACAGGTAATTTTAACATTTTACCACTCTGAATGCAAACGATTAACTTTAAGAATAATTTATTTTTGGACTATGTATGTATATAACTATGTAACAAGCATGTATCAATTTGATGATTTCAAAAAATTGTTAGTTTTAGTTTCATGTATGAGAGGCACTCCCTTATTTATTAATGTTGGATGAAAACCGTAAAGTGGTTCATTGAGTTAACCTAACAAGTTTAAACTGTGTAGTCCTTACAGACATACAGACATTACACATACATTAATTATAACTATTCTTATAGAACTATTCAACCTGTTACAACCGGGCACATATCCAATCTCTGGCAGCAGTATTTTTATTAGAAAATTGAGAATACACATTTTCTATTTCTTAACCCAACCCGGTGATCGAACCTGGGACCTCAATAAGTCAAGTTCGACGCCGGACCGTTAAACCACAGATGCGAAAAATTCAAATGTTGTTTTCCGAATTTTCTCTTAGTTTTTTTCCGTATTTTTATCTTATGAACCTTCCCTGGACTTCCGCAGCTAATTTAAAATCAAAATTAGCCAAATCGGTCCAGTCCTTCGAAAGTTATACATTTACATACATTTCGGCGATTCATTTATACATCTTTACTAGCTGACCCAGCAAACTTAGTATCGCTTGACATTAATGCTTCGATAGTAGCGCAGTGTGTCGGATCCAAGTGAAACATTTCAAAATGAACAACTACTTATTATTAAAAAATTAATTAAAAAAAATCATTTTCCAGGAGACCAAATTGTGAATCTAAACCATTCTCGAATTCCCTAGAACACATACAAAAAGTTTCATCGACATCGGTCCAGTCGTCTAGAAGGAGTTCAGTGACATACACACTCATAGAAGAATTATATATAGTAAGACTACACGTTTACAAATAAATACTTATAAAATTATATTAATTTGTTTATATTTTTCTATCATAAAAAAACCCATCAACTTATTTCCGAGCTGCCGAAGATGTAGGCGTCAGCGAGTAATGCCAGTTGTTCATAAAATATAGACGAAACACTTTTTAAAAGCAACTTTCTCTTAAAAGCTAGTCATTTTAAAATGCACTTAGTGCTTCTGTGAACGAACAATAATGTCTGAATTAAACATGATAGCTTTGAAAACCGCTACCAGCAACGGAACTTTTTAACAGTTCACAAAAAAATTTGGCACTTTATATTCGTAGTATTTTCTTATATTATACAAAATTCTCGTGTCACGGTGTGCGTGATTTACCTAACTTCTCCGAAATGGCTTGACCGATTCTTATGACAATTTTGTGAGCATATTGAGTAGGTCTGAGAATCGGCCAAAATCTATTTTTCTTACCCCTAAGTGAGAGTGACTCACATCACTATTTTTTTACTAAGTTCACGTTAAAAATAAAGCAGAACAGCGTCTGCCAGGTCAGCTAATCTTATATATAAATTTCTCGTGTCACAATGTTAGTTACCATACTCCTCCGAAACGGCTTGACCGATCCTCATAAAATTTTAATGATCATATTGAGTAGGTCTGAGAATCGGCCAAAATTTATTTTTCATATCCCTGAGTGATAAGGGTGACACAGACACAGACACCTACATGCAAATAAAAAAGTTTGTAGCATCAAAGTACATTTTTGTATTAATTTGGATTGGATGTCATAGGAAACGAATAGTTTAGACGAAAAAATGCAAATAGTGACTTCCATACGTATTTTCACGCCCATATATCTTAAAAGTTAGGCAGAACCATGGCACCTATTGGCCGAAGATAGTTTTGAGAGTATAATGGGGCAATGGAGTTGCAAACCGGATACTTATGTAAGTATCAAGTCTCGTAAATCAAAAATATTTTTAAATAATAATGCTTATAAAGTACATTAAATCAATAAATAAAACATTACCCACACTACCATGCATTTGACACACAAACAAATATATTGATGATAACGATAAAGATCACAGATGGCGCACTAAAAAGTTTGGAAACAAAGCAGTTGGTCTTGAGAAATGAAGATGGCGTTCTTATCAACAAGATATAAAAAATTATAATAGTCGAATTCCGACCAACGGGCGACCACTAGTAAGTATAATTCAAAAACCACTAGTCAAATCATTATTAAATTTAAACGGAACCACAGAATTCACACTTAAAGTACTTATCTTTAAATAAAACAAGTTAAATAAAATCTGTTAAATAATACTTAGAATTTATTAATTTAATAAAAATTGCTTAATATAGGGACTAAAATTAAATATTTTCAAAAACCCTGACAAAAGTTTAATGTATCGTAGAACCATCTAAATAGTGACAGCTTTTAAAAAACCTGCTTCGAAATTGGTTCATTCGCTAAAACTTATGATGCCACAGACACACAATCACGTCACACTTCTTGCAAAAATTGAAAGCTATGGACGTCGTTTATCAAAAGTTTAACGTGCTGGCAACTTGCAAGGCTGTATGTAAGCAAAGTCATAGATTATCCTAAGTCAGAAATAAAAATGTAGTAGGGTATGTAAATGAGAGGAGCGAAATGCTAATTTCCGTGGGAGAACTCGTCAAACTTTTTAATCTCATGTGACGTCCTCCACCGCTCGCCTGCCAGGGGATGATTGAAAGCGTCTCATTTGTATTTTTATTACTTTTTAATTTTGCCGGAGTGCTTCGAAGCCTTGTTTGGACTTATTTTCTTCAAAATTTACGGCAAGAATTCTAAATTATATTGTAAAGTATGTTAATGAAGTAGTTGCATTTATTTTTATGGACAATACTCTGTCCGTATTGTATTATCGTTTGTTTGTATTAATATTGTTTATCTGTCGGTACGAAATTGGTATATATAAAATTTTCAAATAATAAAACTTAATGTATTAAATCTATATCTAATTATAGTCTGGTCAATGTAAAAAAATATATCTTTTGTTTTAATTAAAATAGTACGTACGCTCAAAATATGAACAGACTCCAAACCATGGGTAAGGAAAAAACACATAATGCTTACTCAATGTAATTTTCGTCAATAAAATTGTTTTGTGAGTAAAATTAATACATATATATATCTTTACGCTAAGTCACTTGCGCGGTTGGCAGAGAGTGTCGATTATCAAGTATCACCGCTCCTACAGACCTACTTAGCTTCCTCCATATTAAATACCTTTTCCACAAAAATGTGCTGGTTACCACCCTCGATACCATCCTCGGGCCCGAATGAATATAATTTATGCCCAGTAAAACTCCAAGAAACCTACTTCGATTCAATTAAGAATGTACCTATACAATAAGTAGGTAGTACACAAAAAATAAGTATTTTCCTCAATTTCCCCGTGTCGGTCCGGGCTCCTTTGTAGAATAGACCATCTGCCTTTCTGTGCCAGGCAGCTCGTAAAAGGTGAGCATAGGCTTGCCGTCACTAACACCGTGACATCTGACTAGGTGGCAGAGTTTCGCAGCGACTCACCCGGATTGATACCACAGCCTTACCTATTCCTGCCGCCATAACGTCATGACGTGTTCCGGTTTGGAGGGTAAGGTAGCCGGTTAACTTAATTTTGTTCGAGGCATAACATCTGGTTGGCAACGCATCATTAACACCTTTGGTGTCTCTAGGCGGACTTCTTACCATCAGGAAATCTGTCTGCTTGTTTGCCTTCTCATCAACAAAAAAAAAATTCTCATCAACTCTAGACATGGTGGCAATGGGACAACTTCGGAAGAACGCTATTTCAAACAAAAAAAATAGTTTTAAAAGCGGTTCAGCAAGGACAGAAAACTCAATTAATATTTCTAAAAACAAGTATCTTCACGTCCACATCCCCGAAATGGTAGGCACAGGCACAACCAAGAAGAACAGTCCCATAATGTGCTAGGTAGAACGTAGTGATTATATACTCTTTGGTACTAGGTGGCAAGTCTATCGCCAACCGGGCAACGTTATTTTTATTAAAAAATTAAAACGGTACATTTTCTATTTTTTTTGTTGCTTGTCCCGGGGATCGAAACCGGTACCTCAAGAAGCAATTATAAATTGGTACGTGGCCAAAGTAGTACGTGGAAGCTAGTTATCCATATTTTTAAATCTTGTTAATGGAAGAAAAATTCGACCAATCGCCAGCCGTGGCAAGTTACTTTTGAATTTGTAGTTACGATTTTCTCCACGAGTACTGTACTGCTGTTTTATTACACAAGGAAGAAAAAGAAAGATGATACTTTAAGTGGTTTTCGTGCCGAACTAGGATCCGGTTGCGGTTGACCACAGAGTACATAAGATTTAAATCTTGTGATTGTGACAATGCGAGTTGCGACCCCAACGCATAGGCATTGTAATTCTATACTTTATGCAAATGTCAGACGCTTTGTCATGTCTGTGGAAAGGGTGAGGCGGACTTTTGTATTTTTTATTCTACATCAAATTTAACAGATAGCATTTTAAGCTGCGCCGCTAGACAGCGGTCCGGCGTCGGGCTTGACTTTTTGAGGTCCCGGGTTCGAACCCCGAGTCGGGTAACAAAAAAAATACATATTTTCAATTTTCTAATCAAAATAACGTTGCCCGGGATTGGAAACAATATATGCCCGGTAGGCAATAGGCTTGCCACCTATCACATTGCGGGATTTAGTTTCTTCTGCTAGCCGTGGGTGCTTATCCCTTCGGGGATATGGGCGTGAATATACTTAAGAAGTATCTTTACACCACGAAAAGACAAAGAAGCAACCACTAGCCGGAGACACTACGTCCAACAAAGTGATAGGTGCCAGGCATATCGCCAGCCGTGCACGTGTTCTATCCCGAGCAAAGTTGTTTTTATTATAAAATGGAAAAACACTAATTTAGGTATAAATTTCACTTAATATTTGATTTTAGTCGCACCCTTGCTCCCATTTAAGTCAATATAAAAATATTACACTAATTAAATAAAAACTATTAAATACTATGTTACTTTTAATGCCTTCATAGAGCAGAGCACAGTGGCGCATTCGTTTGCAAAATAGTATTAAGTGGTATTTTTTAAAAAAACCCACGTTTTGCAGAATTTTTGTTTTTCGGTTGTTTAAACAATAACGACCACTGATATAAAAGGTCATCATACAATATTACAATCAGAAGAGAGATTTATTAAAAAAAAATGTTCCACTATGCGCTGCACTATCAAGAATAGATGTCCAAAATTGCATGATGACTGTTTAAGTAGGTTTTGCGTGAAAATGTGCGTAACAAACTTACATTATTCTTTATAATATCAGTAGGAATAAATCAACAATTTAAGATCAATTGTGAAATTTAAAACCAAGTAAATTTATATTCTTTCTTTGTTGATCAACAATACTTTTTTTATTGTATTAGTACTAATAATTACGGTATAGAATAGTATAGAATAAACTTCTTTTTGTGCACCAAAATACATAAAAATAAATACACTAAAAGTAAAACTTACAAATTAAGTGATACACAAAATCGGCTTTAAAATAGTCTCTTCCAGAAACCTTAGGTTATGGAGATATACCTAATTAAATATATTGTGTACGATGGTGCTTTTAATACAATATTACAACGACATTAAAAAAAACTATGAAAGTTAAAAAAAATAAAATTGAAGGATTTGTAAACTTTTTGCAATAACATAACCTTTTTTATATATTTTACTAGCTATCCCGGCGAACTTCAT
>NJDD01002629.1:177147-211423 GCA_002245505.1 Calephelis nemesis
CTCCCCACGTTTTGCGTGGTCTTCAACTGTCTTTTTAAAAAACCAACTAAGTGCGTGTTGCACCTTCACATGCATTTTCAAAGTTACCAAATATTTAAAACAGTATTTGTGTACGTTTAGAATAATCATTATATTGTTGGACATCTATGTGGTCTAGCGATTCGGTGTCAGACTTGACTTCATGAGGTCTCGGGTTCCGGCAGCCAAAAGAAATTGTGTTTTTTTAAAATAACCTTGTCTGCGACTGATTTGCGCCCTCTCATCTCCAATCTTAAGCAAGGGTCTCTGGGTTAGCCTTACAGTAACAGTCCCTTCTTTTTAATCACTTCTAGCAGTCTTAAATCGTCAGTCACTCAACTCCAGTTTCCGAAACCTTTACCAATTGTTATCTACGATTTTTTTATTAATAGCTGTTTACTATGTGTTGAAAAAAGTTAAACATGTGTTCGGTTCTGTTCGGTTTAGAAGTCTAAACCGAACTCAAGCGTAACAGCTTTTGTGAGAGGTAAATAAAGATAAATAAACAAATAAATAATAAAGACCTAACCCGGTTTGTTCGTTATACAACTTAAATACATATTTTGGTTCCATTGCCTCTGAGATTCTACTTCGAACATCTGTCATTGTCAAAGCATGTAATTAGCTTACTTTTGAGTTACATTTATTCGTGTTATTTGTGCAGAACTATTTTTGAATAAATAAAATATTCTATTTCTCTAGTTCCTCTCACCACCTTCCGCCTACATCATAATAGCACCATTATATCATAACATTTCATTGACATGAAACTTAAGTTTGTGTACCAAAAACCAGCTCAATCGGTTGATGATAGCTGCTTTAAAATTTAGTTATCAAAACTCCACCTGGATGAACATACTTACATTGTAATTGAAATAATAACTTCTGATAAAAAAAATCTCTCTTCTCTAAAAGTGTATAGAATACACATTAGATATATATGACTCTTCTAAAACCACTGACGTACTTTCGAAATTCCGTAACGGAATTTCGTATTGAAAAAAATTCGAACGCAACTAATTCAAACAAATCTATGGACCTGCCACTCACATCAGGAATTTTCCGGTACGGAATTTGAGTGGATTTGTGTTTCGCCACACACAGGGCCGGATTTAAACTCAAAGCCGCCCCTGGGCACCGGAAAAAAGGCCGCCCTATTTCTAGAATTTTACTTTAGGGAGAAATCCGTGTAGAAAGACGTTTTCATGCTAATTTTTTATTATTTTGTTTATAGATATTTTATTGAAAGATATGAGTAGAGTGATTATCATTTTGATAATATCTTAAAAAGCACCACACGCTTTTTTAATTTTTTTTATTCACAATATTATTAATTTATATTTATTGAAATTTTTAACGCCATTCTTAATTTAAATTTATTAAAATTTATTTTCTATACTTCATTTTATTATTAGTTTGATTTTCTATAAAAAGCTTGTTTTGAGTTTTTAAAACTATTATTTTTTTTCTTTTTAGTTTGGTTTATTTATGAAAGCGTGATTTTTTTAGTTTTTTTTAAACTATTATTTGTTTCGTAGAATTAAAATTCTCCTTAGTATTTGAAAAACCAAATTTTCAAAAAATCGTTTTTTGGAATATCTTCTAAATGCCTTCTTGACTAATTCCAAACTAATAAGCTCTTAAGTTTAAATAAACACGTCAATTGACATCAATCCGGTCAAAATCGGTTGATTCGTTCGAGAGTTATCAAAAACGAAAAATTGCTGCACTGCCAACCGCGTGAAAATCGATTTATTAATTAAGAAATTATTGCACAATATAAAAAAATATTGTTTTATTAAACTCCTTTTAGCCTTTTGAGCTCGAAGATTTCAAAAGCATATAAAAGCTATTTCTTTGAGGTTGGAGAGCTCAAAATAACACACAAATTGTGTTTTTGAGCTCGAAGTATTCAGAAACGTCGTAAGTGCAATTTCACTTTCATTTCATTTCATTCATTAAGGTATGGAATTGGTGGGAAATTACAGGGATGGCCTTTAAGGTTAATCGTTTTAAAGATTTTTTTAATTCATTGATTGTTAAAGTTAATGTCTTAAGAAATGCAAAAAATAATTCCGAGATATTTCATTTTTTCAAAAATAAATACTAATTAAATTTCTTTATTTTCAGGAAATAGAAAAATTGATTATTATTTGAAAACTCCAAGGAAACAAATTTATTAAATCATTTTGATTATTATTTTTTACTAAAAAAGTGCCAAAATTATAATTTATAAATAATGAATGAATTGAATTTTTTGAGTTATCATGTAAACAAGAAATTTAAAAAATTACAGAATTTATTAATTATTTTGGTGAATCTTGATACCACTAAAAAAAATTGTGTGTGTACTTATGTACACGCGTTAGAAGTTATACTTCTTTTGCCTTATTTTACATTTGTAGACAAAAATGACACTAACCATAGAAATAAAGAAATATTGTGAATACAGTTGTCAGTTCTCACGCAAACATACGTCCTTACTTCTAAGTCCTTACTTTTACTTTGTTGGTACCCTTTTTTGAAAAACTAAAATCTATAGCTAACTTCATCATGTCGGTTTTTCGTGACGGGGTGCGCGCGCATCGTAAAACTTTACCCTCATCATTTTTTCCTAACGCTCCAAAAGAAGTATAACTTCCCTGCCCTTGGCACTCGCCCCGTCTGCCCCTAGCGTAAATCCACCGCTGCCCACACAAATACTCAAGTTTTGTACGGGAAAATTCATTTTGTTTCGGAATTTCGAAACGAGATTACGGAATTAGAAATCTATGTAAATGGGTCATTACTATGGCCCATTAAGTAAGTAAGTAAGTATCTTCACGTATATCCCCGAAGAGGAAGGCAGAGGTGGCAAGCCTATCGCCAAATGGGCACATATGCAATCCCGAGCAACATTTATTTATTAGAAAATTGGATAAACCCAATTTTCTTTTTGTTGCCCGACCCGGGAATCGAACCCGGGACCTCATGCAGTCAAGTCCAACAACTGAACCGCTAGACCACACAGGCGACACGCGGCGGACGGGCTTTAAATCAGGGGTTAAAAAGCACCATTCTTACAAATATTGTAATTTAATATTACAATTTTATTGGAACTTGACACTATAATTACGATCGCCGCAAACGGCATTGTATTTATCGAATAAAGTGAGTGGTTAGGACAAAAGTGACAAAGAGGGGTGTGAACCCCACGCGTGTTGTAATGACATTAGTACGTAACCTCGAATTAGTTGCAATGAGGTAGGCGTAGTGCCCTCCGGACTACGAATTGCTGATTAAGTAACTTGATTTATAAAACTAGTCAAAACCCTGTCTTTATATATACCGTGTAGATACACTAACTGCAATATTTCTACACCTTATTAGTATCTAATCACTGCACAGTATAAAACGAATCGGTCACTGCTGTCTGTCCCTATGTATGCTTAGATTCTTAAAACTATGCAACGGATTTAGATGGAGTTTTTTAATAGATAGAGTGATTCAAGGAGAAGGTTTATAAGTATGCAGCATGTATGTACGCAGAAGTCTGTAGATCCATGTGAATATGGGTCAGGTTGAAAGTAAAATAATAAGCTCCAAAAGCAATAGGGGTAATTCTGCTGAACACCAACCAAACTGTGGGACTATTAACCACGAGGCAATGTCGCGGGCAACAGCTAGTTTTTCTAATATATACAAATAAATACAAATGTAAAAGGGACGGAATATTTTAGATATGTCTGATTAAACCGGACATGTCCTAAGGAATAAATTAAAACTCTGCAGCATGTTATGTACAAACTGAGTTTTAGCACCATCTAGAGAAAAGATGGTCGAAGATTTTTCATAATTATTGAATTTCGAGTTGATATTAAGCGAAATTAGTCAATTTCGGTGGCGTTTGGTACAATTTTGTTCAGTGAAAGTGCACAAATGAAATAACCATGAAGAAATTAGCGTATCATGTATTTGCTCGTTGCCGCCAAATCTCCTTACATGAGCTTGTGTAATGAGGCCGCCGCTTTACCCAAGAGCCTGACATGAGTTACTAACGACTTATGACTAATGACTAATTATAATTGATCAAAATTTATATAAAACTAACTGTCCCTGCGAACTTCGTCCCACCCGTTCAGCTTGTACGGAAAAAATATATTATTTTTCCCATTGTCCCTACAATTTTTCGATTTTTCTCTTCATGAGAACCTTTTTCTGACAATAACTAACTCAACAAAAAAATAATTATCCAAATCGGTTTAGTCGTTCGGAGGTTATGCGCTTACCAACACATTTAGCAATTCATTTTCATATTATAGATTTGATGCAAAATTCTACTTGACGAATGGCAAAATACTTGTACAAACGTGAAGGCCAAAACTTTAAGAAAAAAGAAAAGTATGTACAAACTAATTCGACAGTGTTAAACGTATTTTGTCTCTTTCTATTACCATTATCGAAAGAACATAGCCATAACTTAAAATTGGTTTAGTAAACTACGCAACAAATTGCCAATATTGTCAAATTTCCGAAATATCAAACTAGAAAGAAGTGATCCTTTGAGTGTCTAAATTCAAACTCATAAACGCTGTTAGAATAAAAACATATTGTTTATTTATTCAGTGTTAGTTTCCATGAATATTATTTAAATAATTGAATATACCATACTTTTTACAATTGGAAGCGTTATTAAACGTTCCAAAACTTAAGAAAAATTTAATTTTGTCACAAAAAAGTGCGTATGTGTATAAAAGTATTCCTCACAAAAGTGAAATTTATTTTTACAGTTTATAGGCTGTATTATTCTCTTGTAGGTGAAATAGAATGTATGTATGTATGTATGTATATATGAATGAATATATGTGTGTATGTATCTGTTTTAATTGTTACCATTAGGTTTCACAGTTTCTAGTTTTAATATACAATTATATACAATCAATAAATCGTAGCTTCCCTTCAGAATCAAAAACTTCGTAAAAGTAGCGAATATTACAAGAGATGAATTACAGGAATCCGTTTCAAAAACAATTTATTAATAAGCGAAACCGGAGCGAAGTTGACAAACGTTAATTAGCACCAAAGCTGCGGGGATCCAAGGAAGGCATTAATTCCCCCAATATCGGTTTTCCGGGATGCGTTCTTAAAACAAATCTAACTTGGATTAAACGTATATTTCTTTAGATGGATGTTTGAATTACATCCTTCATATTCTGCTTAATCGCCTCTGTGGTGTAGCGGTCCGGTAAAGGATTTGACTTCAAGAGGTCCCCCGATCCCCGGGTAACGAGTAACACAAAGAAGTTGTGTTTTTTCTACTTCCCATCGATAAGTCTTCAAAAATTTACTTTTGTTCAGCTATTCTTTCAATTTTTTTTAAAGAACCTCTTTTCTGACAATAATTATAAACATGCCAAAAAGAATTATCTATTAATAAAGAAAGAGCATACAATTAATAGGTATTTAGAAAGGTAGGTCAAGATAGGTCTCGGAATTTTGATACCGAGAATGTTACATATTAGTTTAATCATGGATCCGACTAGTGTTTTCTGAATTATAATTATTCATAACTAGCGCGTATTTTTTTACTTAATGCATTAGCAGTGTTTGAGATTTTACTAATCTCTGGATATACTTAACCTAAAAACTGCTAGTAGGATGTTCATAAAATTTATGTGGGACGATTCCGGAATTTTACTATCTTTAAAAATAATTACCAGATCGCGCTGTAACCAATGAAATGGTTGGAGTTGATTTTTGCTGGTTTAACCCGCTTAATAATTTTAACAGCATACGCCGCTCAGCTTAACACATTGACAAGTTTATTAATGTGGGTTTTCATGGTTGCCAAAGGTCCCAATTGTCTCTTATCATCAGGACAGCACTATGCTTGTCCGCTGCCTTATCAAAAAGAACTCTTTTCTCATGTTTAACAGTAGTAAATTCATCCGTCTTAATAAAGAAAGAAAATCCCGCCATATTGTTTTCCCCGGATTAATGTCGACGGCTCCCGTCGTCTCCGTAAGGAAAGAATAGCTCTAATTAATCAAAAGTCGCCATCCGTTGATTTCCATGGAGATTTTACATCGAGTTTTATCCACCACCCGCGGAGTTTGGACGCTAATGGCTCCTTTTGTACTCTTACAATTATTTTCGGATTTAATTTTTGTTTGGGTATGGATTTTCACAAAGGATGAAAGTTTTGAACTTTTCTGTTATACGAGAAACTAAAAAGCCGATGAAGCGTGCTTATTAATCAAGATTGTTGATTTTTACTACTTAAGAAATTACATATGAATGAATTATAAGTTCCCATATTTCTTCGGTCTTAGATGTATCTTGATATTTTGTATATTGTCCTATATGAATATATTATACCTTCACATCGTTTTTTGATACCATATAATAAATAGTAATAATTAAACATTCCTGGATAAGTTTAACTAATTGAATCTAACTCCAAAGTAAGCAAATTATATGCTTGTGTTATGGATGTTAGTCAACGATTCTCATATAAAGAAATACTTAAAAAATAAATAAATGTAATAAACACCCAGACCAGGAAATGCAGACCAGGAAGACACTATCTAACTACCTTTTCTCGAAGCTTTTCGTCATTTTTTTGAAACGTCATAACCTTTGTTGGATTATATCAGGTAAATAAAATTTCAGAGTTGGCTGTATTGAACCTTCAAAAATATGAAGTTACAATCACATAACTCATATACTTGAGAATTGAATGATACTAGGTTGTTCGAAATTCGAGCATAATAAATTTTAATATCTTTTTGATAACAACGCCATCTTCATTTATTAAGACCGACTACTTTGTTTCCAAACTTTATAAATATTTTTGTGCGCCATCTGCGATGTTTTATCTTTCTCATCAATACATTTCTCTATGTGTGTAAAATGCACGGTAATGTGTTTAAAGTTTTATTTTTTAATTTAATGCACTTTGCAAGCATTATCATTGAAAAATATTAGCCTATAAGTGTGCCAAATTTCATACTCCTGCGTTCGCGCAATTTTCGTAAAAAGGAGACCAAAGTTTTTGCTATAGGTACGTATGTCATTAAGTAACGTAAATTGTAAAAACCTCACGGTTATTACACATATTTATATTATTATTATAGTAGTCTACTGTGACTTTTACTACCTATCTATTACAATCATCTGGCGGAATGTCATCAAGTGACGCAACACTTATTTTCTGCTAAATGTAGAAGACTTTCATTGCTGTGTTTTAATTTGGAGCGAATGTAGGATTTAAGTGTTCATGGCGACCCCCTGAACCTTGAAAACAGCTCCAACGATATTTCGGGGGCCAAACATATCCATCTACTGGGTACTATTGTATTATCCGCAATTAAATTCACATATTTTATAACGTCGCAATGTTTCTGTTTTGTGTTAAAGTATTTTTATACAATGTTTCCAATAATCTAAACCAGTCGGTAGCATATTCAAAAATAGCATGAAAATTTTTCTCCGTATAAGATTCAGGCGTGCTTTTAATATATTTGATATATTTCAAAACGACTTCGTAATATTGGCTAGGCGTATGTTTGCGCAACTTGCCAGTAATATTAAAAGCAGAGATTTATGCTCTCAAACTTTTTAATATTTATGGGCTTGCTATAAATTCTTGGCGACGAGTTAGCGGGGAAGGGTTTATTATTTGTTGTAGGGGGAATCAACAAGTAACATTATACTTAAAGGCTCTTTGTTCTCCGTGCTTCAATATTAAGATTTTTCAGTTGAAAGTATTTTTGTAATTGACATTACTTTTTAAAGTTGAAAGAAATGTAACATTACATACATATATAGTCACATTACTTACATGAATAGCTATTCCTAGTTACCTAGTCTGCTGTTTATTTAAGTAATTAGAATTAAAAAATATTTAGGTAGAATATATGTATACTTATAGACATGTAGTTATTTGTGTATATCAAAAAGTATAGTATTCGACTCCGTGTCTTCAATTGTCTTTATTTTATTCGTTAAAAGTTTTATAATGCATTAGGTAGAGAATGTAGAAAACACGGCTATTCTGATGGCAAGGGAGAACCATCTATAGACACCATGGATGTCATAGGTGCACCGATTTCCTGTGGCCCGGATGTTAGGCCGATTGTGTAAGTTTATCGGCTACCCCACCCTCCAGATCAGTATATGATACTGTCATTATGACGGCAAAAATGGGTAAGATCTCTGATCAAAGACATAGCAGTAAGACGGTGAATCCATCCTCTAGCAAGTCGTTTCAGAGCATCACCAATGACATGCCTGCTGTAATTTTGGCGATAGGAATTTAACCTATGTTCTCTTACGAGCTTAGATATTAGAGAGTTTAATTTTTTGTTAATAACATGTTATTCACATTTAAAATATACAATATTGCATGAATATATATCAGGTATTAGGTACCTAATAGTTGAGAAACTGAAATCAACGTAATCGATAAAGGAATAAAGTCTTTGTTATAAGGATTATCCTTATAACAAAGATTTTATTCCTTTATCGATCCTTAAAGGATTTGAATCCCAGCATCTTGGTAGAGCATCTATACCGTTCATGTTGAAGCTAATGAATTAAAATCTTGGCTACATGTAATTATTGTTAATGGTAACTATGTATTTTGATATTGGCGTCTACGTTTCCTGGGAAGCACATCTACTTCGCCCTTTCATCTTAAAGGATCCGATCTTACTAAATTTATCCTCAAAGTTATTTACAATCTGGGGCAGATGGTAGAATAATTAAAATTAACATATCAAACAGTCAGGTAATTTATTTAATAGCTCAAGTCCCTAGAATTCTACCCAGTGGCTTATAAACCGAAATTACATTTGTCATATCTTAAGTAGCCGCCGGCTCTTAGGTGCCCTAAAGGAGCTTTCACACAACGGTTTTACAGCGTAGGCGTAGTTTCACAGCGTTGACGACGAAACGTGATTTCATTGTCAGGCTTAAAACATCGAATTTGAGGTGTCGACTGTTATGGACGTGTGCGGACAACGAAATAACTAAAGCATACTTTCGGCCGGGGCGAAATAAAAGATAGATTTGTTTTTTCATAATTTTGAATTTGATATATTTATTGAGTAAAATTAGTCACTTTTGCTGGCATTTCGTAGTAATTATGAAGAAACCACCGTATCAGGGTAATTCATGTGTTTTTTTTAGCTGCCGTTGGGTCTGGGTCGATCGATCTAGATTCTGGGTTGATAAGCTTGAGTAAAGATTCCATCGCTTTACCTAAGACTCAGGGTCTTAGGTAAAGCGATGGCATCTTTAATATGACTTACTGTAACGAATTACTACTATTTTTAATCATTTAATAATTAAGTACGATCAATTGAACTTTACTAATGGCAAGTGCATACATTAAAATGTCAAATAAAAAAAATGCACCAATAATAACCACAAGAAATGCTTCAATGGTCAAAATCAGATTTGTAAGCTAAGGCTAGTTGCTATCGTAAATAATGTACAGTACTACTATTTAAATCATGAGCTCCGGCTTTACACTTTTTACTCTTTTTACACTTTATAATTTTATTTTTAAATTGGACGATCTAATTTAAATTTAAGCGAAATGATTAACTATGTGTAATGACAACTCTACACCCAACTTTACAAACTATATAGACATCTTTAAAATACGTTCGGATTTCCGAAGCTTGACGAATATAGCTGAAGCGCATAATTTAAATCTTCCATATTGGATAATTCAAATGGGTGGCTACATCAAACTGCTGTGATTCTTAGCCGTGTGCAGTTGCGACTAATCGCTTGTATGAGAGGTCCTTAAGATGGTTCCCATTACATTAATTTCTCAACGTCTGCTGCTGACTCGGCCGTTATTAGCCGGAGACAAAAGGCCGGATTAAGATTTACCCAAGATATTTGCAGATGAGATTTGATGGTATTTGAGAATGTCTCCGCTTTGTTCTCTTAGATTTCAGGAAATTTACTTTAGAGACACGAAATGCAATTCTAACCTGCTAATCTAGTTCGCAGACTACGTTTTGCTATTGTTGGAAGTAAGTAGGTATTTGACGAATAATAAAAATTTAGTGCAGAATCGTAAGCATTAGGAAAAATAATTTAAACTATAATACATACTGTCTTCCACCTTCTTTGTTTTTCCCCTGTGTTAATCGTATTTAATAAAAATTTGAAGAAATTTTTCACCCGAAGGGTCAAAAGTTCCCGCATTTTGCTAATGTGTGGCCGCTGGTGTTAAATTTTAGAGATTTCCAGAATTTCAGAGATTATGCATACTTAACATTATACGTGTAAATACGAAACTGCATGTCTGTCTATTGCTTTTGGCTAAACTACTAAACTGATTTCGATGAAATTTGATGTGCTTATAGCTAGAGATCCCAGTTCAAATACAGATTATTTTTTAAAAATCGACCCACAAAGGGCTATAAAACAGAACGAACGTTTGTATGAACATTGTAACTATTCTACGCCGACGAAGCTAAGACTCGTGCAGCTAGTTAAATAATGCGAATTGTCTCTTTCTCTTTCTTTAATAGTCTCTTAACTTTTTTTCACTTTTTTATTTCATTTAATTTTTCTGTTATTTTATAGATGCGTGACAAGTACCTCTTGTAAGATTTATGTGAAATAAACGATATTTTATTATATTTGATCCTTGTATATAGTCTGTATATCTATGGGTCAGTAATCTCTGTCTTGTTCACAACTACAAGTTATTTACATTTTTGTAAGTGGTAAAACTATACAACAATTAGGTAACTATAAATTCAGTCGAAAAGATAAGTTGCTAGTTTTTTTATAGAATTGGGTTGTAAATAAACAGACCTTTCCAGATGGTGAAAATACATGTATCCTATACACACCAAAGACATTAATTGTGTGGAACTAGTACTCTCCAAACAGCAATACATCATTGGTGTGTATTAAATTGCGGTGACAGGAAGACCAGAATCTGGTATCGTTACAGGAATCTACCATTAGATCTGACTAATGACGCATTAGTTGTCCCACCAATCTAAATAGTAGAAGATAGGTTCCACTAGGAGATAGGGTTTCCACATATTTACGGCCAATATTTTGAATTATGATTCGAATTTATGTCAAGGATAGTGGATACATACTACAATTTCACTTGAAATTATGCACTCGTAAAGGCACTTCATTGCCATATACGACCAGAAGTAAGATGGTCTATTACAGTCCTATAAAATGTCTTACCCTATTCACAATATCACTACTCTTATGACGCAATTACATTGTACAGTTCTGATAAAAAACTTGTGAAAATCGGAAATGGTAATAGTTGTTAAAATGTATGTTAGGTAAAACTAAAAAAGTTTTGACTTTACAAATTATAAGAATTGTGGTTTTTTGTACGGCACAATATAGTAGAATATGTAAGTATTAAACCCTTACTACTTAGGTAATAACATTTTTAGGGTTTTACTATTATTAGAGTCTAATTTAGCAATCAAGTTCGTTAATCTATATGGATATAAATCAATTGCTGTTCGTTTGTCTCGCTAAAACTCTCTAATTTTGGTTTTGAAGTAATAAGTCGAGTCCTTCCCTTGTCTTCCTTCAAACCAAAATATTGAGTAAATATACTAGTATTTAATAAAATGAATAAGTAGATTATCTGTAATTAGACAAAAAAATGTAACAGTTAATTTTTTTAATCAATTTCGAAAAATATTATAATATTAGTATAATAATATAATATAATAATAGTGTATGTACTATGTAAATGTGTATTTTTTGTATGTTAATTGAATTTTCAGTCTTGTTTGAACTGGTTTTTAAAATTATATTTCGTTTTTGAAAGAGCGAGCATTTTCAAGTCTGGATTTTGCGACGGAATCTCATGAAAATTGGGAAAAATACGCATGTTTTGTATGTAGATGACTTACTTGTTGAAATCTAAGTCGGCTTTTAGTAGTTTAAGTGCATTAAAAATACTTAAAAAATGCTTTTTGTGCTCTTGCCCGTTGTTAAAATTTTACTGAGTGTTGAAGGCCAGTAGATTGTTCAGCCTCTGCGCATTCTTAGGCTTATATGCTTACATATTCTAATTTATGTGGGTGGGACTTGGACAAGTTACAATGTCTGCACTTAGACTCTCGGAAATACCTCGGTGAATGAACCTCGGTGTCGTGCTGTCTGATCTGTAACATCTATTGCGTGATGAGTCTCAACACTACTGTCACCTACTACCAGAAGAGCGTTTGTTGTTGTTGTTTATTGTTTTGTTGTTGTGTTGTTGTTGTTGTTTGCGTCTCACAAAAAAAACAGTAAAAACTGTTTAGATTGACATTAGAATAATCAATAAAATTAAATGTAATTTCAAATATTTAAAGTAAAGTTTCCGATTTTCGAAAAAAATAAATAAATTAATTGAAAATGACGTCGACTGTACCCTTAGAGGTGCTTGTATGTAGTCAAACCATCAAACAGTGACAAGAGAGACGAGTCCTTAAATTTAGCTTTCGATTTGAATTGTATTTATGAATGGTGTTTTATGTTACGGGTGATAAATACTCCTAGTTAAACTGGAACAAAATGTCCTTTAATATATGACAGCGAACAAGCACCGTGGACACCATAGCTGTTATAAGTGCGTCATTCTCATGCATCTGAGAAGCTAACGCTATTGTGCAAGTCTACCAGTTACCATCCACTCCAGATCGAAACTTGATATGTTTTAGGCCGAATGTGCAAGTGTACCTTAGGCCTAAAACCCTGCAAGCGCGATAGCAACGCATCTATAACAATTATGGTGTATATAGCCCGCGGTTATCCCTTACCATCACGGGAGCTGCGATGCCTTTTTGCAACAAAAATGCCTTAAAACGGAACTTACACATTTATCATAGTGTCTTTTGTCCACATTTACCCCACCATGTTCAATTAAAGCTTTGCGGTAAACAATATTTCTTAGCGCTTTCCACCACACCACTGTTATCACGGTATTCGTATTCGATCCGGTGTATTGATTTTTGGTGAATTAGCTCTGTAAGGTCCCGGATTCGATCCTCGGGTTGGGCAAGTTAAAGAAATTGTGTTTTTCTAATTAAACAAATTTGCCTGGATTTGGCTATGTGCATAACTGGCGAAAGGCTTGCCGCTCATCACATTGTAGGACTTAGTGTTTTGGGCTAGTCGTGGGTGGTCTGGTTGTTCCTCTGCTTATTTTTTTGGGTACATGGTCGGGAAGACAGTACTACTACGACTCATACTCATAAAGCAATTAAAACCTGGACATTGACTTGACAAACACGATTTTAAGCGCAAATTCTTCAAGATCTGTTTAAGATTATTTATTGATAATGTAATTTTTACTTGACTACAGCGAAGGCAAAAGAAGAAAGTAGCTTAGATAATAGATCAAATAAATATAACATTTGGTTACATGTTAAGCACATACTTAAAATGTTTTGTGTTATTTAGTAGTCGAATAAAAAAGTGCTACAGATATAACCCTAACTTTAAATATAGGAACAAGTTGTCGCACTGTCGCATGTCCACGCTCATCCCATCATGTTCATTGCACGCGTCGGGACAAACAATAGCTTTCAGAGCGTTTCCCGCCGCTATTGTCACGGGATTCGCCGGGATCCATTGTATATGCGGTCTTTAGAGTGCCAGAGGAGGGAATTGAAACCTTTTAAATTGATTCTATACGCAATGTTTGCGATTTGAATATGTACGTCTCTAAGATTATCAGTCGGTGACAAAAGGTTCGCTATGGAAGAATATTAAATATTTTTAGTCTTAAGAGATTTAAGGAATGAATGATAGAACTAATGCGAAATTCTGTCTCGCTTTCGTTGCTAAACCGTTAAAATGCTGATAGACTTGAGCATTATTTTTAATGAGCATTCGTGCGAATGTTACATCACACCATTCTGTCGCTAAAATGTTCTTGTTATTTTTTGTCTAGCGTTCTGAAGAGCATTCTAGCAGCATTGCTTCGAGCTTTTTGCCGAACCAAGCTCCGATCATCGAAAGTTGCTCTGTTTCTTTTTTTCACGTAATGAGAATAACCAATAAATATAAATGCAGCACACGCGATCGTCAAGTCTGACATCATCGTGAAGAATATTTTTAACGGGCATAAATATATAATAAAGATTTTACCAGTGTTGCCACCTTAGATTTTTATAAAGCGCTAGGTCAAAAGTAAAATGTCGCCAGATTTCACAAACTTGGAACACAAAAAAAACACCAAATAACGCTATATCATTGCATTGAAATTATCACATTCAAGAAACACAAATTTAAATTTAAAACGAAGGAATGTGTTGTACTTGTACATTAGAAAGTTAGATAAAAATATTCTGTACAACTCAAAAATTATATTTAGTATATAAACTAGAAGGAATAAAATAAAACGACATAACTATGTTCATTTGTTAATTATTTGCAACTAATCAGTACAATATGAATCAAGAGAAACAAGTTATATAATTGAAATTAAAATTCAAGGTTATCAAATGTTATATCTTAAATAACTTCATCATAATTCACAGACGCCGCAACTACTGTCGATGACGTCGACGTCGATGCAGATGTTGTTGCTTGTAGTTGATTTTTGAAAGCGTACTTAGTATTTTTTCCAATAGCTGCAATGACATCGCTTGGTAATTCATAATTGTAACATTTTGCATTAGTAACTTTTAATCTATTTCTGATAAAAATAATCGCATTTAGAAGAGGACCAGCCATCTTGTTCCGTAGTTTATTTTTTACGATGTTCATGACACTGAAAATTCTTTCGATACCTGCATTAGATTGGGGTAAAGATAACGATGATATGGCAAGATCAACTAGATCTGCAAAGTCATTTATACCCGCTGCGTTTCGGTAATCATCTACCTCAGCCCAAAATTTTATAACATCGTTTGTATTTTTCCATTGGATAAAACAGATATTGTGCCACTGATTCAATATCTTGTCAATGTCACTAGCAGTATAGCCAAGTTCTTTAGCTAGTTCCAAAATGGAATTGTCCTTACCTTGGCGGAGTATTATCTCTGGGTCTAATTTTGACATCGATTCCAGCACATTATAATTGGTCGGCAGTCTTTGTTGAATTTCCTTGGCTAGCTTCACATTAAACTCAATACAGCGACGTTTTATGGCTGATATAGTGTCAGCTGTTAACGATGTTTTTTCAAGCTCCGATTTAAAGAGGTAGCCCATGTATGGGACCGGGTTAAGGTTTTGGTCGATATCAATATTTAAAAAATCCTTATCTGTTATAGCTGCATTCGGTAACAGTATCCTGTTGCAAACTGAACGTAATAGTGTAATCAGCACATTTAATAATTTAAGAGGATTTGCACTTTCGCTTTCAAAGCTTTTCAATGCAATCTGCACATCGTTTAGTACACTTTTCAAAAATAGCAAATATAAATAATTTGATTCATCCTTGTACATACAATATAATAGATCTGCAGTGTAACGTCGATCTCTCATAAGCCCAAAATGTAAAGACAGCTCTTTCTACTGTGCCAGAATTCTTTGCACTGCTGGTTCAATGGATAACCAGCGTGTGTCACATACCTGCAAAATTTTTAAAGGTGCTTCACCGCAATTAATAGTTTCGTAAATTTCTCGATATTCATTTTTACGTTTTGTAGAGTAAGCAAACCAATTGTATGTTTCTCTAATCAAGAATTCTATATTTCTTGGTAGCGTATGTTCTGAAGCGTGAGATACAGCAAGTTGTAAAGAGTGGCAAGTGCATCTGATAAGAATTAAATTAGGTATATCATTTTTTAGGATTTTATACACTCCATTATTAATACCAGTCATGACTGACGCATTGTCTGTTCCCAATCCAATCATTTCATTTTTATTTAATCCATATTTTTGTAAGCAAGAAAGAAGGGATTTAACAATACCAACTGCAACGCTGGTTTCAAGTTGTTCTAGAGCCAGAAATGAAGAAACTACTTTTTTTAGTTTTCTACTGAAATACCTGATTACAATACCAAGTTGCTTGCTCGTACTGATGTCAGTTGCTTCATCAATAATAAGACTGTATTTTTGGTGTCCTATATCCTTTATTAGCTCTTCAATAAAATGTGGTGCCAAGACATTTTTAACAACTTCAGTACACTTAGTACGATGCATTTTTAAGTCATCCGTTGCTTTGGAGTCAGGGAAAGCCAATTTAACTAAATCTGTTAAATGGTCAATACAGGAAACTGAACTATGTTCAGTAATGTAAAGCGCGAGCATTCCTTCAGCTTTGCGCGATTTTAGGTTAGAAATCTTCTCACTATCGGGCTTGAATTGTAAAATCTGGTTACCAGATATCACTTGTATTTTTTGTTTGTGCTTCTTTGTTTCAGCATGTCTTCTCAAGTCTACCAATTTCGCTAGTAATTCTGCCTTACAAAATGTGCAAAACGCCTTCGTATCATCAACAGGTAAAGGTTTCAGCCAGGATTTGAATTCATCATGTGATTCCCACTCTTTTCTATATTTTTGTGCATAGTTTTTTTTCCTTAGTGGAAGTTCCATTATTGAGCGTCACGACTACACCACACTGTAACCTTTTAAAAAGGACTTTATCAAACTTTTCGAATTTTCAACAGCACGAACTAAATTCGAGACATAGAATGACAACTTGACAAGATTCAAAGAAAACATTAACAAACAGCTGCGCTAAGGGATTCCCCGTTCATAAAGTAAGTACATTGGGAAATTCTAAAATGGTGGGTAAAAATGTGTTGCTAGATTTCATACTGAAAAATCCGCTAAAAACCGCCAAAAAAAAATAAAACGCTATGCTATTTAAAAATACCACTAAAGGCTTTAAAAAACCACTAGTTCTGGTGGAAAAACCACCAAGGTGGCAACACTGGATTTTACTGATTTCTGAATCTGATGTGCATGTAATCAAAGAACCGAGTCCAATAAAAATAAACCCCCAAATGTGCGAGGTGAAAAATTGTATGAAAATTGTACCTGTACCTACTACGCCAAGGAAGTCACGGATAACAGTTAGTATAATGATAAATACTAGTGGTCGCTCGTTGGTCGAAATTTGACAGTAGTAAATTTTAATATATTGTTGATAAAAACGCCATCTTCATTTCTCAAGACCAACTACTTTGTTTCTAAACTGTATGATGCGCCATCTGTGATTTTTTATCGTTATCATCAATGTATTTTTTTGTGTGTGTCAAATTCATGGTAGTACGTGTAATGTTTTATTTTTTGAATTAATGCACTTTATAAACATAAGGTAAAAAATACTAGCGTTCTACACTTCTTCCACACATAAACTATAAGTGTGCCCAATTTTATACTCCTCCGTCAGCGCAATTTTCGTAAAAAGGGGTCCCAAGTTTTTGCTTCATGTATTAATAATAGATTAAGGCAAAAGACACGCAGAATGAGTTAATAAAAATGTGAGCATTTTAATGTTTATAGCGATTAAAACAAAAACAAGAAAAAGAAACTGTATTTTCAATTTTTTAATAAAAAATAACGTTATCTGGGATTGGATATGTGCCCGGTTAACGATTGGCTTGCCACCTACCACATTGTGGGACTTAGTGTCTTCGGCTGATCGCAGGTGCCATGGTTGTACTTCTGTCTACTTCTTCAGGGATGGGCGTGTTGATAGTTATTGTGAGTCAATATTAAATTAATTAAATAACCTTAGATAAATTACACAATTAATGTAACCACAAAGTAAACATATATAACATATTGGTAGTATACTAGTTTTATAGATGTTAGTCAACCGTACCAATACATAGACAAACTTAAATAATTGCCAGAATAAATTTATTACTACCTCCAGATCCAGAAATGCAGACATCTAGATGTTCACTACACAAAAGACTACCATTCTGAACTACCCTACCTTTGAGAAAAGAACCCGAGCCGCACACGCTAGCCCCTCGGCCGATGAGGCGGTCAAATATAAATTTGAAAAATTAAATTTATGAATAAATATAAATGTCTCTGTAAAAAATGACGTAAAAAATATAACTCACAGTTAGTCTTCACTACATAGTATAAAGCAAAGCCGCTTTTTCTGTCCCTATGTCCTCTTGTATCATTAAATCTTTAAAACTACGCATCGGATTTTGATGCTGTTTTTTAATAGATAAAGTAATTGAAGAGGAAGGTTTGTACGTGTTACCCTTAAAACATCAAAATAACATAAGACGTTGTTAATACCCGTGCGAAGCCGGGGCGGGATGCTAGTTAAAGCAGTTTGCAGATTTGCACATCAACTTACACCAGACAAACAAAAATGACAACATAGTTTTTAATACTTATCAACTCTTCTATTCTAATATTTAAAAATCTCCAAATTAATATTTTTTTAAATATTTTAATGACATGTTTCTTAACGCTTGTGCTGTTGATAGCATTCTGAAAATCTACATATAAATCAAATAAATTCGTGTAACTTAGTATCTTCGGCTAGTCGTTGGTACCCTGGTAAAGTAACCTGGTAAAACACCAAAAAGTAGACCACACGAGTTATTGAGTCGACGGCAAAAAACCCCTAACAGGTTGTCTCAGAGGGAGTCTGCAATTGCCGATCGTCAGGTGTCCGTAGCAACACCACAAAAAACTAAAAATAAAGAAATATCAAATCAGAAAATTTGTTCAATGGATGATAAACGCGAATCCCCCTTCATAACCCCAGACATCTCACCTGATAAGCATACTGTAGAACAAACCCACCAGGAAATATCAAATCAGTACAAGAAGCCGCCCACGAAAAACCCAAACGAAAAACAAACCATGAACTGCATAAACTCTACAGAGACAAATACACAGACTCAACAACAAACTACTGCCAAGATGGAAAATAAGAAAACGTGTAAACCAAATACAAATGAAACCTGTAGAAAAGTGAGACAAAAAGTATTGATTCTGGCAGACCAGGGGCGTCTCTATGCGAAATACTTAACTCCAACAGTGAATTATTAACTATAAACGAAAACGATCATATTGTTGTAATTGGAGGATGCAATGACAGAAATCCCTTTAATTCTCAACTTCACGTAAACAAGTGGCTTCATACACTACCGACGCCTAATATAACTATTTGTCAAGTTCCATATAATAATTACTTGAATGTGTCGAAACTTAACTATGAGTTGAAATTTGCCTGCTCTCAGTTTTCAAATGCATGTTACTTGGATTTAGACTATCAACAATATATTCCAAAAGGATACTACTATACTAAACAATGTGTGGGCTTATTCTTAGACATATATTGCACATCAACTACAAACATAATTATATGAAATTCGAGCAAGAAAGTGTCAGGCAACTTAATATAACAAAGATTAGTACCAATAGACGACCTCAAATTGACAAATGCACCCAAACACACCCAACCCTAATTGATTTAGCCATACAAACAGACCCAACTGATATTGACATTAATAATTCTGACCAAGATATCACTAACATAAAGAACAATTTTTTTCGTTCATAAAAATATTACCATATTCCACCAAAATATTAACGGACTCTTTGCAAAGGTTGATGAGCTCGTAATTTGTCTTGAGGAACTCTCTTTCACAATGAATAAATGCTTTGATATCATTTGTATTACAGAGCACAATATGATATTAGACGATATTAGTTTCCTTAGTATCCCAAATTATCAATTAGCATCATTCTGCTTGAGGAAAAGTAGACATGGAGGCTTTCGGATAATTCATGACGTAGTGAATATAATGTTATAAATATCATAGAGTGCAGTGCTATATAACTAATAGACCACGGTATTATAGTTATATGTATCTACAGATCACCTAGAAATACAACAACTACGTTAGACTTGTTTTTCAATAATTTAAATAAAATCCTTAATAAAATATGTCTTAAAAATAAAAAAATTATATTATGTGGGGACTTTAATATTGATAGATTGAAAAGAAGTAAGACATCCTTAGATTTTGAGCAGATCCTATATTCATACAATCTTAAGCTCATCATTAATGAACCCACCCGTCTAGGTAGCAACACATGCATTGACAACTTTGCGCATAATACTCGTGGCTGTACAAGTTTGGTATTTGAGCTAGGCATATCCGATCATACTGCACAGGTTCTCCAATGCCCAACCAAAAATAAAAACGACTTGCTGAGACACTGGTACATTTATAAACGACAATATACCACTGACAATATTTATAAATATTTAGAGTGCCTCATGAGCTTATCCTTTGAGGAAGTATTATCTGTTAATGATCCAAATCTAGCATATAACAATTTTTTAGACCTGATATTACTGTTTTTTAATTTATGTTTTCCTATTGTAAGGTTAAGAGTATCTTCTACTAAGCGACTTAAATGGCTCTCCAAGGGTATAAGGACTTGCTCTAAAATAAAAAGGAAGCTTTTATGGCGATCTAGAATAACAAAGTGTAAAATTGATATAGAGAAATTTAAGGACTATTCTAAAAAGCTCAAATCAATTATAAAGCTTACACAAAGATCCCAAAATATCTACGCAATAAAAAATGCTCCAAACAAAGCAAAGGCCACATGGAATATTGTAAATGGTACCTTAAATGATATCTCTAGAGAGGACATAGACGTCATTAGGATTGGGCCAAAAATTGTCAGCGACCCTAAAGCTATTGCTCAAGCTTTTAATAATTTTTTATAGACCAAATTAACAATGACTGCAAAAATAGTAATAATGGCATTAACCCCAAATATACCGTTAGATATAATCAGCCTAACTCAATTTTTTTTACCCACCATCCACAGATGACATTCTAATGTCAATTAAATCCCTAAAAAATACGAATAGCACTGGATACGATGATATAAATACAACAGTTATAAAACATGTCGCTAAAGTCATAGCACCGGTTTTAAGTTACATTTTTAACCTCTGTATCGAATACGGCATATTTCCAGATAAAATGAAACTAACCATAATAAAACCCATTTTTAAGAAAAAATGCCTCAAGGCAGTATTTTGGGACCGCTGCTCTTTCTGGTCTACATAAATGACTTTCCTCAAGCAATTAAGGATCCAATGGTTTTATTTGCAGACGATAGCACTTACTGACTGTAACCAACTGACATTTGAAAATAAAATTAACAACTCACTAAAACAATTAATAGAATGGTTAAATAATAATAATCTACGAATAAATTTAGACAAGACATGTATCATGAAATTCACATATAAAGATACTCAACCTTATCAATTAAACATAAACTATGATGGTAAGATGATTAAAGAAGACAAGACTACAAAATTCTTGGGCATACATCTTGATCAAAATTTATCATGGAAAGCACACATTGAATACGTTATTAAAAAAATTAATCAATTCCCATTTGCTTTATACGTGTTGAATAAAGTAGTAGATATGTCTGCGACTTTAACAGCATATCACGCGTATGTGGGCAGTACTCTGAGATATGGCGTCCTTTTTTGGGGTAATGCTCCTGGAATTAGTCGTGTATTTAAGGCCCAAAAGAAATGTCTCAGATCTGTCTGCAAACTGCGGTCAACCGAATCGTGCAAGCCCTATTTCATTAAATTAAATATTCTTACTATGCCATCAATATACATTTATGAAGTTGCACTAATGGTAAGAAATAACATTAAAAAATATGAAACACTTAGTTCGAGACGGAAAAACGACAAACTGTGAGCTCTGAAATCCAGAACAAATTTGTATCGCAACGAACAACAGTATATAACAAGTTGCCTGACGATATTAAACATGTAAATACATATAGCTTTAAAAATCTTTAAAGTCTTACCTAATAAGTAAAGCATACTACTCTTTAAAAGACTTTTTGGAGGATAGGAGTAAGTAATTAAAAACTAATCAAACTGATTTGGACCTAGTGACTATCTTATATTATTGACGTTGAATATATCTAATTGTACCTAACTTTGACTAATATTAAATATCATGAAGAATTTAGTGTCGACATTGTTACTATGTTATAATGATTGAAACTATGAAATTTGTAATTTGTATTAGTAATGTGTAATAATAATTTGTATTTTAATGTGAATTTGCACGCCTAATGGGCTTAGATAAGAGCACCTACTACTTATATTGTTAACACAATCGTAACCTTATCTGCAAATAAAGATGAATTGAATTGAATTGGTTGTACCTTTGCTTTATTTTTGGGGATATGGGCTGGAATAAATATAAATTCTTCAAGAAAATCGGATGTAATCAATCCTACTCATGTTACAAACGCGAAAGTTTGTATGTCTGTTTTCTTGTTTAAAAACTCCTTCACATGCAAAAACTGCTGAACCGATTTTCATAAAATTTAGCACACACATAGAGGTTAACTTGGATAACATAGGGGTATCCGGGATGTAACATTTATATCCCGAAAAATGTTCCTGTGAGACCGT
This sequence comes from Calephelis nemesis, assembly GCA_002245505.1. Classification (NCBI taxonomy): domain Eukaryota; kingdom Metazoa; phylum Arthropoda; class Insecta; order Lepidoptera; family Riodinidae; genus Calephelis; species Calephelis nemesis. The sequence goes on from NJDD01002629.1 coordinate 199,568, forward strand.
TAACCACCCGGGCAACGCCGCGGCAACAGCCAGTGAAGTAATATAACATATAACATAAATTTGGTGTCTGTATTCAAATGTGTTTCTTTCTATTGGTGTATCTGTCTTCTTCTTCTCATTTTTTTATTTCCACATCATAGGAAATCTAATCGGTCAGAACTAGTTTTTATTACCTGAATCTTAACTACCTATTATCAAAATTAGTCAAGTGCGAGCAACGATAACTTTAAATTTTAGTTAAAATTTTTGTGGCCAATAATTTTGGCGCGAAAATCAGTCGTCAAAAAAGATTCGTCAAGCTAGAAGTAACAAATATTAAAAATGCAGTCAAATTGAAAACGTCTTCCTTTTTTGAATCCGGTTAAAACTGGCTTTATGTGGGAATATAGTAGGAATTATGGTAATATTTTTCACTCTGATGAAATTCCTGTGCGACGAGCGCAGGTAAGACCCTCAAAACAAACATAAGACTCCACTCCGTTTGTCGGCTTGTTTGTTCATTAGATTATATTTAAGCCGTAGTCTGGAATGTAATATCGAGGGAAAGATTTATGTGTAGGTACGTAATATTGCGGCTTTAATAAATTTTGAATAAAGTACGTATTAACCAGGTGTTCATCCACTGTCGAAATGAGAGCGCTACGGAAAAACTGTGGTGTAACGCTAGCTGACCGCATTCGTAACAGTGAGATCCGAGAAAGAGTGGGATTGAAAGAAAGTGTTGTTGTTAAAATGCGAAAGGGCATGCTCCACTGGTTCGGTCATGTGGAAAGAATGACAGATGAAAGATTGACAAAGCAGATATCTGCTTTGTCAATCTTTCATCTGTCATTCTTATGTAACATGTATAATATACATACATACGTATCTTCACGCCAAATCCCTTACAGGGTAGGCAGTGAGTATCGAGTGCCAGACCTCACGATCCTGACAAACCTGTCTAACTTCATTCACATTCATTATCCTTTTCATACAAACAGGCCGGTTTCGGAGACTCTTGACACCACCCTCGGATAATATCCGATTGATCTGATCGTGGAATATCAGCCTTGTTCTCCCCGGGTACTTACATCCATTCACATTCTCATTGCATATCTATGTAATTAAAATCCGCAAAATGATATGCTATAGAGATCACAATCTTTAGCAATAGGGGACACGAATCGAGAAGGATAAATAAAAAATTGGATAATGTAATAAGACATTTTGAAGGCTAAATCAAATTATTTTTTGAAGTTATACTTCTTATGGCGCGTTAGGAAAAAATAACAAGGTTAAATTTTTACGATGCGCGCACACACCGTCACGAAAAAGTTTTAGTTTTTCAAAAAAAGGTACCAACAAAGTAAAAGTAAGGACATCTACGTATGTTTGCGTGAGAACTGACAACTGTATTCACAATAAGAAATATTGTGCTAAGTAATAAGTTAGCTACAGATTTTTATTAAATATTAAATAAACTTTATTTAACTAAATAATGCATTATAACAAAACTTTTAATGTATTAAATACCTTTTTTCTATGGTTAGTGTCATTTTGTCTACAAATGTAAAATAAGGCAACAGATAAAATTTTTAAAAAGATTTTTATCTTATTACGCCGAAGAAGTATAACTTCTAACGCGTGTACATAAGTACACACACACAATTTTTTTTAAATTCTTGTCATTTTCTCTATTTGTTACCGTATTGCATAGCTTAAATTTTAATTTAATTTAATTTCAAAAGTTCATTGGTCCTTCTTAAACCAAGTTTCACCAAAACCGATGAATGAATAAATATCCCTGGACAAGTTACACAAATTGAATCTAACCCTAAAGTAAGCAAATTATATGTTTGTGTTATGGGTGTTAGTCAACTATGCTAAAACATACTAAAACGATACATAAATTAAAAAAATACCAGAATAAGTTAAATAAACACCCAGACCCTGAAATCTAAATTTAAACGTTCATCACAACAATACCTGCTGCGTCAGGAATAGAACCCAAGCCTCGCGGTTGGTTGTTGTAGTTAGGCGTTATGCTAGCCATTCGACCAACGAGGCGGTCAAGCAGGAGTGTAGATATTTTCCGTTGAATGAAATAGCAGTGCTAATTGCCACGCCGACGAAGTCCCAGGCTTAGTGCATTATAAATAATTCAATGCGAAATATGAGCATTTTTATTTTCCGTCTCTACGTCTTTTATATACCGTAGCACGGCCGTAGTACGCCGTTACGAAATATTTTGCTACAGTGAGTTCTAAAGCTACGCCGTAAATACGTAGCAGTACTGAATAACAAATAGCTACGTCGAGCACTTTTTCTGGATGTGGCATATCCGATTTTTTTTAAATCGTAAAGAACTAACTAAACTAACGTAACGTTTAACTCTGCTCTTTGTATATTGATCAATATCTCACAAGATTTCGCTTGTATTATTTCTCTGATTTTTTTTATATTTTAAGACAGAAAACAATAGTGCTTCTTTTCTGATTATAAGAGACAACTGTCACCTGTAGACACCATAGATGTTACTAGTGCATTGCTATATTATTGATAGTATCATGACCACTGCCACGTGTCCTAGTACACCGCGTCCGGCTCTTTAAAAATATGTTATCATGCTTACTTACTACTATCCTACACGTGTAAATACTTATCAGTAACATTACGAATTGCAACAGATTAATGTAGTCTTAAACGTTCCTGTCAAAATGACAGCAATGCGTTTGTTTAACATAAACATGTAGATGAGTGTTAAATATAATCATTCCGAGGCCCTTAGACCAACAGATTCAGTCTAGAGAATTAGGTAGTCGCTAGACCTTCACAATAAGCCTCGCATTCCAGCCTCAGGACATCGACGCACCTGTAACATCTATAGTGTTCATAAGCCACGGTTGTCTCTTACCACAGTTCTGTTTCTTTCAAAATATGTTTCCTACTATAACTTTATTTTATTTAAATGGCAATAATGTTGTCTGAAAATATTATCTGAGAAATAAAATATGTCGAGACGAAATTTAGTACATCTATGTAAGCTCAGACCATTGACGGTAGACGACAGGTTGGTTTTGTGTAGCGATATGATAAGGCTTTTATTAGGCTCTGTCGTCTGTGTTTGGAAAATACAGATTCATCTAGGCTGTTTTTAACCGACAGCAGAGAGACAGAATAGGAGGTTCTCAATTGGACTGTAAGGTATCTTTATATATATAATTCTTCTGTGAGTGTGTATGTTACTGAACTCCTTCTAGACGGCTGGACCGATGTTGATGAAAGTTTTTGTGCGTGTTAAAGGGAATTCGAGAATGGTTTAGATTCACAATTTGGTCTCCTGGAAAATATTTTTTTAATTAATTTTTTAATAATAAGTCGTTGTTGATTTTGGAATGTTTCACATCGGATCCGACAGACTGCGCTACTATCGAAGCATTAATGTCAAGCGATACGAAGTTTGCTGGGTCAGCTAGTTTTATATATTTTTGTATATTTCTTACACGATTACTCGGCCAATAACATATCTATTTTGATTATTCTTTTTTAAAAAGTAGGACACGATTATACAAGTCAAGGCAGTATGCTTTACCTGTCATATACTCCTAAACATCAAGTATCTTTTTAGCACAGTTACACTGTAATCAACTGGTAAAATGTTTGTTTACTTGTTTAAATTGCTACCAACCATTTATTTACACCTGTCACTATAACTTCAGTATTTCCCACTATCGTCTAACGATTTAGAGTTTACGGATATTTTCACAATTTTCGAAAAAGGACATAAGGTTTACCTGCGTCCTGTCTGTCGCTGACGAATTTTCTGATGGTGGTAGATGCTGGTGGTGGTGGTGTTATTTTTAATTCGCTTCTTATCAATTATTTATATTTATTAGTGAATACACAGAACTGTAAGCGTCATTTATACTTAACTGCTGATGAACTTTGGCAGGAACAATTTTTAATTTGCAATAGTATTTTAAGCGTATACAATATCAACTTTGAGACTGTAAGAAATATAAGTATTGATTGATAAGTATCTATATTCGTCAAGACTCAAGCTTCGGAAATCCGAATTTATTTTAAAGATATCTATATAGAGTTCTTATTGTATAATTAATATTATAAGCAGTAACTTACGCTTTTGCTAGGGCCACATTGATTCTGCTTGCCACTACCACTTCTATGAAACATTGCCTAAATTTAAACAGTGCTCGTATTCTTCGAATAATGAAATATTGGATCAAAATTTATGAAGCAGTATCCCTGTGATACGATAACAAAATTCAAAAACAATACTTCCTCTCACCTTGTTCGTTTTTTTTTACCTAAAATAGTAAGTAACAACAAAAAGTGATTCAGAAACTCAGCGTTTTAAAATTATTTAGCTTCGACAGCTTCCCCTTTAGGTATCAAGTCAGAAAGTAGCCACTTTCCAGTCACATTTCTTTCTCCACATACACATTATACTTACCTTAACATCAATTTGTTGTTCGAATCTATAATATTAGTGTTAATGTCTGTAAACGCACCCCCTTAACGGTTTAAGAATTTGTAAAGGTATTTATATATAAAATTGAAAATATGTATGAAATTATTCTACGCTGTCGAAGTCGTGGGTAAAAAGCTAGTATATAATATGTTCAGCTTCTCTTAGAACACAAATAATTCATCATTCCGTTACCGTTATTTGAACAAGTCGCGGTAATTTGTGTCACAGCGTCTTAATTAAAGTCATTAACGTGTTTGAATCACATGAAGACTTGGATTGGATGTCTTGTTTCAAAGCTTTGTTTAATTAGTTCGCGGAAATGTTATCATTAAGGAAACTTAATAAATCCAGTCGGTTTGGTATGTTCATGGATTTTAGGGCTTTGGCCTTTATTGAACATATTTAATTTATTAAAGAAAAACACTAGTTAGTCTTCCAGTATACTTATAAACGATTATTGTGATATACAAATTTGCGACTTTGCTCAATGATTTAAATGAGTAAATCGACATAATTTTTAATAGAGAGATAAAATTTAGCATTATGCAGTATTTAACAGTATGGTTAGAATTCTCTGTATTCTGGATTTTAAGTATCGTGGTGACTTTATACTGAATTCTGCTATGTTTATAAATTTTAGAGACATTACAATATGAGTACAAAACTGATGACTTGGAAACAATACGGGACATTCTGTAAAACACATGCTACAAAAAAAAAAGAATTAATGAAAACGGACTAGGCGTTAATGAACTATATTCCAATCTACATTTTGTCTTTCACACATCTCCCACGACAACTCCTCTAGTAAACGGAATAAAAAAGTAATCCTTCCTGGAAATATAGATTACCTATAGGCCAAATTTTGTTATCATTGGTTCAGTCGATTGAGCGTGAATCAAGCTCGGGATACAGACAGATAAACAAACAAAAAAAAAATTGCTACTTTCCATCTACTTATTTAATTATATAATCTCCTCTGTGGCCCCAGGTGTTGGTCCCGGGCATCCTGGGACATAAAACGAAAATGTGATTTTCCAATTTTCTTATAAAAAAAATGTTGCTCGGGATTGGATAGGCGATAGGCTTGCCACCTATCACATTGTTGGACTTAGTGTCTTCGGTTAGTGTGGGTTGTGCCTCTGCCTAACTCTTCGGGAAACTTTATTACACACTTATTTATTATATAGGTATACTTTATTATTACACGATCGTAATAAGACTTTACACTTGCCTGACATAAGAACTAATTTAGGACGACATTCGCTTAACTATCGAATTGTAAAAACCGTTAACCAATGTACTACCTTGGATATCTTCAGTGGTTCCTTCTATCAAAAGCAATTAAAAAAAAATGACTTGTTAGATGATGATATTAAAATGTTATTTAGGATTAGGAACGGTTATTATTTATTTAGCATGTTGTGTTTACATCTAGAAGAGGTCAGCTTAGAAAATGTTATTCCATAAGGATTAATTTAAATGTACTTATTATATAATTAGAACGCAAAAAAAGTTGTGTGTGCGATTCACACATGATAGAAGTGAATCTCTCTCTCTCTCTCTCTCTCTATCGTACTCTCGTAGAAACCGGACTATGTTTTGAAACGATGGTACTACAAGGACGATAGCTTATAGTACTGGCTGCCGGGGAGTTTTTTTCGCTGTTTCTTCTCCCGACCGGCTAGGTTTGGAAACGGTGGTAGTTTACGGTAGACAGGGTTAAAATTGTTAACATTTTTTAAATTGTTTGTAAGTTATAATTCTAATTGTAATAACAATAACACTATTTGTTGAATGAATATTTAAATATTGTGTTTATAACTAAATAATCACTTTTTAAAAATATTTTAATATTTGCACATCACAATATGGTAGAATATGTTGGAAAGCTTTAATAATTTTATAACAACTTCAACACACATATTCCGCAAATAAATATATTCTCTTTTTCTTTCTTTCTTACCTGTCAGTAGGTGAGAGTTGGGAGTTTTGCGTCAGCTTGGCTTCGCCTCGCTGCCACAAACACTCCCAATCCCCATATTATCAACGCATGCAGAATTTGCAATTTATACAGGACCTTAAGAAAGGACTTAGCAACCGCTAATCCATCAGCATCATTTTTTTCAGCAAAATGAGAGTATAATTTGCAAGTCCTGTCAACCATCAGCATGAAATAACTGTTTACATAATATCTTACTAATCAGTCTGTTCAGACTGAACTGATCTCTACTGAACTGGTAACTGATAAATTAGGTCTGCTTGTTTAGCCACCGCTAATCCATCAGCATCATTTTTTTCAGCAGAAGGAGAGTATAATTTGCAAGTCCCGTTAACCACCAGCATAAAATAACTGTTTACATATTATCTTACTAATTAGTCTGTTCAGTGTTTGCGAGATATTATTTGCATATGTAAGTTTGTAAATATTTTATCTTATGTACCTAGACTTTAAAAAAATATTTTGCGTTTGCAAGATCCATTTTACCTTCTAAACCCTGTTTAGTAATAATGCGATTGCAAAAACATTATAATATCTAACATTTAATAATATATATATTAGCTTATCAATCCAGCTATTCAGCATTCCTAGACATTTTTTCAACAAGGTAAATATTAGGATACTTTGTCTTTTGAAGCTCTTGTTCATAAAAAGCTCCTAAAATAGGTTCATTTCTGAGAACATGCAAAATCAGATTTCGAAAGGGATTTTTTCAAAAAACAAAATAACTCTATCTTTGGAAAGACCATAGAGAAGAAAAGAAAATAGGTTGATGTCAAATTGGTAAATATATAGAAAGATAAATAAATTTAGTTTATTTTATTAATTTAGTTTATTTTCCACAAATTTATTTTAAAATATTTATATCCAGTGAGTTGTGTCCGCTATCGAATTTAAAATCGTTAAAGTCAATGTCATAATCTTCTGGGTGTTTGTATTTCCATATATTTTAACTCCGTTGCTACAAATAGTGGAAACGGCATCACCTCCGTCTTTTTTGAAAACCGTCCATAATTTACTTCTCTTCATTTTTATTAGTCAGTTTCCAGTTCATTAGAGATCAGTTAAGTCTGAAAAGACTGGTTGGTTAGATATTATGTAAAGAGTTATTTCATGCAGGCGGTTGACAGGACTTGCAAGTTATACTCTCGTTCTGCTGAAAAAAAAATGATGCTGATGGATTAGCAGTTACCAACTTCTTTGTTAAGGTCCTGTATAAATTGCAATTTCTGTATGCCTTGATGACAAGGGAATTGGGAGCGTTTGCGGCAGCGCGGTGAAGCATAGCGAAGCCAAGCTGACGCAAAACTCCCAATTCCCACCTGCTGTTTTTCCGTTTCATCTGGTTCGAAATCACAACGATTCTAAATAAGTTTCACTTCCAAAAAAGTATTTATTTTAAACTAGCCGACCAGGCGAACTTCGTATCTGACATTAACAGCTACTAGTAGTTTGTATGAACAAAATTTCAATTTGGTAAGGTAGGAGAGATGTTAAAATGTTTCGCTTCAGTATTTTCTTATTTTCATAAAAACCTTGTGTTTTTTAAGGTTTCTTTGAAAGATCATTATCTAAACATTTTTGTAACAAAAATGTCATTGTATAGTGTGGGTTTTTCCACTTTACGTGCAACTTTCTCGGTTTTTTTGTCATATGATCGTTCTCCTAACAGTAATCAATACAAAAAAAAAGAATTAACATTATTGGTCCATTCGTTCAAGTGTTATGCGATGACCACTCGAAATGGGGAAACATTTTTGTTAGAGTAGCTGTTGCCCGCGGCGTTGCCCTCGTGGTCCCACAGGAACATTTTGTCGGAATAAAAACTATCCTATGTGTTAATCCAAGTTAACCTCTATGTGTCCAAATTTCATGAAAATCAGTTCAGCAGTTTTTGCATGAAGAAGTAACAAACAAACAGATAAACTTTTGAAAGTACTTAATTTTTTTTCGCCTTAAATTCTTCGTTTTATTTAAGTATAGATTATACTGATTATACCAAAACATTAAAATCATAACATATCATAATAATTGTGGACTCGTTCGTTTTTTCAATGACACTAGTAGGAAAATAAGTGAAAGTGTTTTCTATTATTTAATTGTTGTTGAAGAAATAATAGAAGCTGATTGAAACAAATGCTAGGTTCATTTTTAATAGCAGAAACTGCTTAGGCCCGAGTTCACCAAGTAGAAAATAACCATCGTTTAGTTAATCGTTGATTTAACACTGAACAGTTGTTTAAACCCTTAGCGTTTTTTTTGGTGTTCACCAACAATTTCAACACATCTGTTAACTAAACAAGCGTTTATTAATCTTCACCACATCTCAGCGCCAGATGCGTCATGTTGTATAATACTACCATTTAAGGATGTCACTATTCAGAGTAAAATTGCGTAGGGAATAACATGTTACAGAATTAGTAGCGTTGCGTATTATACAGCAAAATTGTATATTTCTTTATGGACTCCAAAACCTTACACAAATCTCCTATTTTTAAATAAGTCGGTTGAACATTATTTTTGTTTGTTGTCTAGTATGGGTTAGGTATCTGATTTGTTATTTTTGTGCGCATTTGCTGTAAAGTTAACCTTGTTTAATTTCATTCGTAATGTAAGATAAAAGGGCACGTAACTAAAATTTTATTACCAACGAAAAAGCTACCAAAACTAAATCGGCACTAAAATAGGTATCAACAATAAAATTGATCTAGAACACAGGTGTAATAAAAGGTAGGTAGATAGGTAAGTAGGTACATATAGTAAAATAGTAATAAAACTAAATCTGTAAATGCATATATATTTTAAAACAGTATGTATTGTAGACTTTTGTCGGGTTGTCTGTTCACTTTAGACACAAAAACTCCTAAAGGGACTTTCAGTAACTATATTCATAATAGCTTATAGCCCGGATCAACTTTTAGAATACCGTTTACTTCGGAAAAATCTTTCGTTTCCATCACTAAACACGAAAAATCACTTCAACTTGTGTACAAAGTCGCGGGCAACAGCTAGTATAGAAAAAGAATTGGCGCGTTTACAAATTCCAACAGAAGTAATACCAAGATTTCAAAAAAATCGATAACAGCTGCAAGCAATTTCTAACAGATGACAAGATAACCAATGTTTAAACCTCCTCGGCTAGTACGTTTAAGTTAAACAGTCATTTAAGACACATAACCAATGTTTAGTTTATGTTGAACAGTAAATTCAATATTAAATGTCGTTTACGACATAACCGATCGATTAAAATATAACCATCTGTTGGTGAACTCGGGTCTTATAGTCTAATAATATGAATACGAATAGAGAGTCACATATAATATATTGCCTACTGAACCAAAAATTAATGCATTTTTATCTGATAAAAAAAACATATTACCCAGAGATAAATGAAAAGAGGTTTCCTAATATTTAGTCTCATATTTTTGCTTACAAATAGCTAAAAAGCCAATAAGGGGAGAAAGGTACCTGTGAATAAGGAATTTTCTTTAAAATGTTTCGCTTCAGTATTTTCTTATTTTCATAAAAACATTGTGTTTTTTAAAGTTTCTTTGAAAGATCATTATCTAAAAATTTTGTAACAAAAATGTCATTGTATAGACGAAATACAATATCGTTCATTCAAGCGTCATTACGTTCCTTCGTTCGAATGTTTGTCATCTTCGCTATCACAACACAAATCTACTTAGGAAATTACGTCAATCACTAAATATATCTCGCGAGTGAATGATTTCAAAGATTGATGTGTAAATATCGTTATACTTGGATAAATACATATTATAAAACTTGCTTCGTAATAAACGTTATTTTTGTTGTAAAGATGCCATATTAGTATTATTCGTATTAAAAAGGTGTGTCTGTTTGTTCTTTTTCATATAGATACGTAGCGATGTACTACATAATTTTTAATTATGAATGAGAAAATGTTAAAAATAAAAAAAGTGTGTGTGCGATTTACACACGGTAGAAGTGAAACTTCAGTAAATCGACAAAAGAATGAGATGAATATATATTTGTGTCTCTTACCTGTCGTTTTTTCCGTTACATCCGGTTTGAAATCACAACGATTCTAAAGAAGTTTTACTTCAAAAAAAGAATCCCCGTATCACTTATATCGCATCTATTGCCTCTGTGGTCTAGCGGTTCAGTTGCTGGACTTGACTGCGTGAGGTCCCGAGTTCGATTACCGGGTCGGGCAACAAAAAAGAAAATCGAATTTTTCCAATTTTCTAATAATAAAAAATCGAGATTGGATATGTGCCCGGTTGGCGACAGGCTTGCGACCTATCACATTGTGGGACTTAGTGTCTCCGGCTAGTCGTGGTTGCCCTTGTTGTGCCTCTGCCTACCCGTTTGGGGATATGGGCGTGTAGATATTTATATCGTATAAATACAATGACAATTTAAACATACACGTAAACACACAACAACGCATGGTATACAATAATATAATTTGATTTAAAATTATTTATGTTAATTTTGAAATTCGTATTAATTTATATTATCATATTACTGGCTGATCAGGCAGGCGTTGCTCTGCTATTTTTTAATATGATTTTAATAAAAAATAGAATGAGTCATAAGGGTGAAAGGGGTTGAAACATAGATAGGATCTCAGACTGAATATGCATTTAAAATTTGGTGAAAATCGGTACAGCCGTTTCTGAGGAGTACGGTAGCTAATATTATGACAAGAGAATGACAATACATGTTCCTACATTTTTTTTCAAATTGTCTTAGGTTTTTCAAGAAAGTTTTCTCAACCGCTTGTCTGATTTTTAACAAATTTATATCCCCGTGTTTCTCTTGACAAGCCTGATACGTAACGGGGATAGACTTTGTGACAATGGGACCACCACAGAAATAATGGAGATATCGATTAACATACATAATAAATATAAAAGTCGAACATGTAATAGGATGAGGTCTATTCGAAAATTGATTAAAATATACATTAGTAAAAATGTCTACCGAATTATCCCTTCACTTCTCTACCATTTTCTTTCGAAGCACAAATGAATGTGTACGAGTATATAAGATTTAAAAATGCCACGATGTTGTATTTCAGACTTTCAGTCAGTAATTAAAAGGCTTTCACTTGTTTTTATTTGGGCGAAGAGAACATACTATTGAGTTTCTACATCAATTATAAGTTGAATATACTTTAAATATATGTTGCAAATGATTCTAAAATACACGTCGCAATTTAGAAATATTACTTTTTAATTCTGAGAAGTTTATTAGTTTTATTGTCTATTCGTTTTACAGGTAATTATTTGTAAAGGCTTTGACGTTAAAGTGGGTTTAAAAATATTTCAAAATATATTTTCATTTTATAAAAAAAAACATTTCATTTTCAAACCATAGCGGTAATGCCGAAACC
>NJDD01002629.1:227360-238312 GCA_002245505.1 Calephelis nemesis
GTGTGTGTGTGTGTGCGTTTACGTGCGTGCTTATGTGGGTGCGGGCGTGCGTAATTGAGTGCGTGCATGCGTGCGTTGCTATTTCGGGTAAAGGTGGGTAAGTTTACCTTATGTAATATGTACTATGTGCTGTTTATAAGAGTACCTACTATACATCTTATAATTCAAGTCAGCTTGCGTTATATACACGTTTATTATTTATTTTTATTTAAAAGTTAGTATCTACCAATTCTGCTACTAGGTATATGCGTTGCTTACTAACCAATACTATTTAAAAAGACTGATTGAAGAAACAATAAAATAATATAACCCAGACTGCGTCCTAGTTGACAACCATTTACTTTTCCAACTCGCGGTTACTATTCTGACGAGGTACAGTGTAAAATAAACCTTTACATTTGGTCTTAACTTTCAATTATCTTGCGTATTATAAGAGAGTTTCTTTTAAGCAAACAAATCCAGATTGTTTATGGAGACGATAAAAGCCATACCTAGATTTAGGAAAGCTTATACAAATTTCAATTCCCATAAAATGTGACACCGTAAAAAGACGTTTGATAAGTGGACGGTAAGCGTTACAGTAGTGAACATACTGTGTTTTCAAATTACTCCTAACGGAGTTCATCTTTTGTTTTTTTTTTTTGTAACAACTGTTAATATTTTAATGTTATACATGTAAACATTTTTTGCGTACTTTTTCAAAACCTCTGTGGTCTGGCGGTTCAGTTGTTGGACTTGACTGCATGAGGTCCCGGGTTCAAATCCTGGGTCGGGCAACAAAAAGAAAATTGGGGTTTACTAATTTTCTAATAAAAAATAATGTTGCTTGGGATTGAGAATGTGCCCGGTTGGCGATAGGCTTGCCACCTATCAGATTGTGGGACTTAGTGTCTTCGGCTAGTCGTGGGTGTTCTAGTTGTGCCTTTGCCTACCTCTTCGGGGATATGGGCCTGAAGATGCTGCTGCTGCTACTTTTTCAAAAAAATTGGTAACAAAAACTGTCATTTCACTCGTCTCAAGACTTACAAATTATTTTACAGTCATGTGCAATCTTAGGTCAGCCACATACATGCTTTTTTTTCCTTTACTTATGTTATCTCGTTTCAGAATTTCGATTAGAAATTTTGAATATTTAAGTGAAAAGTTCTTTAGGTGCGTTGAGCGTTTTGGTAGAGGATAAAATCCTCGGTTCGCGTCACCGACATGCTAATGTCTATAGCTATGGAGAGCCAGACTAGCGCACGCGCAGTAGCCTGTGTACACGTATACACTAATACATCGACTATTTCTGACTGACAAGATAATTGTATATTAATTATTTTTTCAACCACTTTGTATTTATATTTTGTTCATGATTTGTTTAACCCATCATATGTAACTAATAAATAAAACATATAAAAAATCATATAATTTTTGCATATAGTTTTAATTACTCTCCACTTAGTAGTTCCGTTTTCACTTCTATCGGTAGTCCCACGACTGCTACTGTTTTTTTTTTTTCTATATTATGAGGTTGCCTGAAATATTATCGATTTGGAAATATGGTCACTTTTCTGCGTTTTAAGTTTGTTAAATGTTAGAAGTATAATTAAGAGTTATTCTATTCTATGTGTTTTTAAGTAAATTGACATAATTATAGTAAGTTCGAAAATTCCTTATGGAAAGGCAGCAGTTTCGCCCAGTTCGTTAATAATAAAATGTGAATAATAAAAGACAATTTCATAAACTATATTTCACATTTTCATTTTGCTTACATCAAAATTAAAATAACTTTTAATGATTATCTAGGGTGCCTATGGTAAATTACCTAGGGCGACTCTAAGTTGTTGTCAGGGTAGCTATGCTCCAGCTGATCACTGACTTTTGCCATTAAAAATATATAATATTTGCTACTTTTTGATGCAACAACAATGGCGACTTTTTCTGAAATTTGTATTCAATTATATCACCATTTAACTGAGCTTCCAATCCATTTAAATTCCATTTCCAATTAAAAAAACTAATGCATGTGCTTTATTTTATTTATTTTGGTATGCGATACTAATAAGTGGACGTTAAGTTAATAAAACAGTATTCAAGTATTACTCCTAGCGGAACACATATTTCTTATAAAGTTGGTAGTATTTTATTTGTATTATGGTAGCTTTGATCAGTGTCACTAGTAAAAAAAAAAATTCCCTGATTTGAAGCAATAATCTGAGATAATTGTAGTTGTTTTTGCAACAATTATTTGTAACATTTTTTCAAGGCTACTACGTTATGAATATGTATTATATGGGTACTTTAATTCTAAGATAAGCAAGTTGATAGCAACATAAAAAACAGTGTCATAATAAAAAAAAATAGTGAAACTGAAAGAATACTTATTAGATATCTTTAACCTATTTCAAGACGTTTTTCGCATGCATCGTAAGAAGACGGTCTTTGTTAAACCAGATCATCTTTAAAGAAAAGAATGTAATTTTTTAATATGTAATTTTGTGTAATGTAACCAAACATAAAGTGATTAAACCCCCAAACTCTTAGACATGTATTACATAGAAATTATATAATAGGAACCTGATTATGATTATACTGTAATTTATAAATTCATAATGTAGATTTTATGGCAGCATCGTCTAAATTGCATTATACATTCCAGTTCTAGGATTTGTGTTTATTAAATTAAAGTAATTATAATTTCTCAATAAAATCTCACATTAATAGTTTGAGTAAAACTGTTGTTTTTGGGGAGGAAATAAAATAGTGTTGGCAACACTGCAGTCATCACCACGCGATTTTGTGAATTTCAATCAAAGACTTTAGACTACAATACATATTACATTTCAATTTCATTTTCTTTCTGTGAGTGTAAAAGTTGTAATTTATTGAATTAAAATGTACGGACAACAGCCGATTATAGTTTTGAGTAAGTGAAAGGTTTAGTTTAAATTAGAGATGTCTAAAATTATATCTATGTAATTTTGATAATCATTATTTCAGGTCAAAACACTAAACGTGAGTCCGGCCGGAAAGTTCAATTGGATAATATTAATGCTGGAAAGGTGATTTTTTGATGAAACCTACAGTTTTTGACAATTTTCAGTCAGGACTATACTTAATGAATAATATCACTGATGATTATTGTTTATTTTAGACAATAGCCGACGTTATTCGAACATGCCTTGGTCCTCAGGCTATGTTGAAAATGTTGATGGACCCGATGGGCGGTATTGTGATGACTAATGACGGCAATGCCATCCTCAGGGAGATCACCGTTCAGCACCCAGCTGCTAAATCCATGATTGAAATTGCCAGAACACAAGATGAGGAGGTTATAATTATCTCTATTTTTTTAAGTAATTAAGTTTAGTAGTGAGTAGTGATTATGCTCAGCTTCGCACTTGTTAAATTTGATAGTAAAATCTTAACAATAATCCATTGTATTGTTTAGCAGAAGGTTTAAGTTTAATTGACACAGGAAATAAATAATAAATAAATATCCCTGGACAAGTTACACAAATTGAATCTAACCCCATAATAAGCAAATTACATGCTTGTGTTATGGGTGTTAGTCAACAATACTAATACATAGAAATATTTAAATAGATACTAGAATAAATTTAATAAATACCCAGACCCGGAAATGCAGACATCTTAATGTTCATCACATAATTGCCTACCCCCGTCGGGAATCGAACCCGAGCCTCGCGGTTAGTCCGTGTAGTTAGGCTTATACCACTCCACCAACTAGGCGGTCGAGTAAACTTCAATGAATAAATAATTTCAATGTATACTTTATAGTGATAGAACATACTGCTTTTCTTGTGATATCCAGTCAAACATCCCATGCATCTAAACCATTACAAATAAAACTAGTGTTTAATGTCAGGTCCTACTACACCATCTCAAACACCGGTACAAGCAACAATTCTTAAAATTACCAATTTATATTTGACTTTTGTAATTATTTGATTGTTAGAACCCTGGATTATGAAATTGTCATTAAAAATGTCTACATGGAGGGAAAATGGTGTTACTTTTATTAGCAAAATCAAATTAAAGTTAGTGCAGTTTTTAATGTAGCTTTATCTTTTAAGATTTTGAAATTAAAGATATAAACTGGGTCTATTAGAATTAATAAAAGTGATCCTAAAAGTATGTGCTACATGATGTTTTATCGTAGAGCCACTAAGTAATGACTTATCAACAGAATTTTCTGATTGTCCTAGAGTCAGTAATAATGATGACTTAGCAACAGTCAGTTACGACTTGTCAACACTGTTTACTGTATTGTATATCCTAGAGGCAGTAAAAGCAGTGACTTATCAACAGTAAATAATGGCTTACCAACACTTTACAGTATTTTATATCCAACAGGCAGTAATAGAAATGACTTAGCAATGGCTCCATTTATTGTAATAAACTATCTAGTATCTAATTGAAGTCATTTATAAGATTGCTTATGATTTAGTCTATCCCATTAAATCATTAGCTCCTTCATGATTATAGAGACTGTACAGTTTTTTTAATGGACTTATGTGAGTTTTTATTCTTAGTATGTATTTGTAATATATTTTTTTATAAATATTAAAATATTTCCACACCATAAGGTGACAGAAAATGTTGAAGTGCATGAATATTTTTGTAATATTTTTTTTCATTTCCACTGAACTATATGTATCATGTAGCAGGAGAGACATAGTGAAACTGTGGACAAGGACACTCAAAAGGGGTGCTTCAAATTAGCATAAAGATTAGCTGTTATTTTGTACATTGACAGCCCTCTAAACAAGATATAAAAAAACCTAACAAATGTTTATTTGTCTGCTGTAAATGTAACAATTTATCCATATTAATATTATAATTATAAAAATGCTTATAGATAAACTAATACCATTTTTAGTGAAATTTGGTATGCATGTAGTTAAAGACCCAAAGAATCATAAACACCCAAAAGACTAAGGAATGAATGAATGAAATTGTATGAAAATTCATTCTACATTTATGATGTTGCAGATAGACTGCTAGTATAACATAAGTTATTTATTAGCATCATTTGTGTTCATAAAACAAGTAATAATAATGTGTGCTTGTAGGTTGGAGATGGGACAACATCTGTAATAGTACTGGCTGGGGAAATGTTAGCAGTGGCTGAGCAATTCTTAGCACAGAATATTCACCCTACAGTTATCATTAGAGAGTACCGACAGGCTTTGGAAGATGCCATTAAATTGCTGCAAGACAAGATATCTATACCCATTGATATGAATGACAGGGACAAACTTAAAGAAGTGGTAAGTGTTTCAACCTTGTCTCCGAAACAACATTCTTACAGTTTTAATTCAAAATAGAGTTATGTATTTCTGTGAAACAAATGTCCTTATTTCTTGTATTGAATTTTTTGTGTCTATTAGTGTATATTGTACAGTTTTGGTATAGCTTACTCTAAGATGAGATCAGTTTGTGGGTTTAAAAAAGGTTAATTATATGCTTCACCTTTGCAGCTTCAATTCCCAGGTAGTACAACATGAAATGTGTTTTATTTTAATTTTCTAATAAATACAATGTTGTCTGGGATATAGTAAACTTGGTAGTAAAGTTTTATCACACATTTTACAGAGAAAGGATTTTACTTGAATGTTATTTCTTGCCAGTAATATATCATTTTAACAATAAATTGATCACGTTTCAGATTCGTTCCTGCATAGGTACGAAATATGTTGGCCGCTGGGCTGATCTGGCTGTTGATATTGCCCTTGATGCAGTCAATACAGTTACTATCAATGAAAATGGCCGAATTGAAGTTGATATTAAAAAGTATGTAGCTTTTCTTTAAACTACTTTGAATAAATAAATGTACCTAGACAAGTAACACAACTTTTTTTTTACATGTACAAACAAATTAAATGTATTGAAATACTGTTATGGAATTATATTACAGCTACGCAAAAGTAGAAAAGATCCCTGGTGGAACTATAGAGGAGAGTAAAGTCCTGAATGGCGTCATGATAAACAAGGATGTCACACATCCGAAGATGAGAAGATTTATTGAAAACCCAAGGATCATACTTCTTGACTGTCCTTTAGAATACAAGAAGGGAGAAAGTCAGACTAATATTGAAATTGTTGGGGAACAGGTATGTGAAGTGTTTATTAAAGCTTATTAATTTAGCTTAAGCAAAAAATTGAATGTTGTGACCACAGAAATTACTTGAAACTTAAAAATGTTATTAATAAGTGTTTTTGAATGTTTTCAAGAAAGTGTTTTGGTTAGAATGAGAAAGGTCATGCTCCGCTGGTTTTGTTATGTTGAAAGAATGTCATGAAAGATTGACAAAGAAACCAGGAAACCTAAGTTAACAATGAACACATTGCACAACCAAATTGCTTGGATATTATTCGAGGGTTGTGTCAAGTGTCTCCGAAATCGGCTTCTTTGTATAAAAAGGTAATTGAATGTGGAAGAAGAAAGGCAGGTCTGCCAGGATTGTGAAATTTGGCACTCGACTTCGAGAGAAGAGATTGTATGATATGACTATGTCTATGTTTACAATGGAGTACTTCTCCACTGTTTAATTTCACAGTATAGTCTGTATTACATTGCAATAAATATTATTACGTCAAGATAAACCTTAGAATACTACTTTTTTCGTTAGTAACAAAAACTAACGAATATTCGATTAAAGGTATGAATGGCAAATGATTTTTTAAACATTGTCTGGTTTCTGTCGTAGGTACAAATATACCTGAGTTGTTTAATAGTATCTTCACGCCTATATCCCCGAAGAGGTAGGCAGAGGCACAACCAGGGCTCCCACGACTAGCCGAAGACACTTAGTCCCACAATGTGATAGGTGGCAAGCCTATCGGCAACCGGGCACATTTCCAATCCCGACCAACATTTTTTTATTAGAAAATTTAAAAAAATCCAATTTACTTTTTGTTGGCAGACCCGGGATTCGAACCTGAGACCTCATGCAGTCAAGTCCAACACCCGGACCGCTAGACCACAGAGGCGATTTATTTAATAGTCTTACCATTTTGTAATGTGTGTAGATTTAATTCTCATTTATAATATATTTTCAGGATTTCACAAAACTCCTTCAACTAGAAGAAGAGCATGTCCAACGTCAATGTGAGGAAATTATAGCTTTGAAGCCCGATGTTGTATTCACTGAGAAGGGAGTGTCAGATCTAGCGCAACATTATCTCGTCAAAGCTGGCATAACAGCTATTAGAAGGTACATATGCTATTTCTAATTCACTGTTATTGTTTGCGCGTGAGCTGTAGCCTTTCCATCCCTCTCCGATACCTCACTTGTCTCGCCCACTTTCTTTTTAATCCCTACCGAGTGGAGGAGGACAGTGCGCATAACGTAGTACATCAGTGCGCATCAAAACTTATCGCCTCCTGGTTGTCGCTTGATCGTCGCTGGCAAACTTACCTGGAGGTGGACGTGTCGCGTTGCAAGTTTTTCGTAGATTGCAAGTGAAATTGTGGCTGTTAAGTGCAACAATGTGAGTCCTTTATCCTTTTTCTCTTTAGTGTTAGGGTCTACAGCTGAGAACGCAAAGGGAAAATATATTTAGTAATAGGTTAATACTCACAATTGCTTCACACTGCGGAGTCTATATATGGCGTTATATAATGAAAGCTAAAAAAAATTATAAATGCTAAAGTATACACACTTCACATAAACATTATCCGTTTTATGTCAAAATGTCTGAACTTAGTGTAATAATTTTATTCTTGATGTAGATTTACAGATAGTCTGAAATGTATTAAATATAACTCCTAGCAGTTATATTTAATACATTTAAAATAATACGAGGTAATTGGTAACATTAAATAAATTCCAGAAAAATAGTAAATGTTCTGTATAAATAGTAGGCCGGCCTACCATTTCTTGGAAAATGGCGAAATAAGAAAGATCCACTAACTTTATCCAAACTGACTTCTGCCTCAAGGGACAAACTTCTGCCTCCTCCAAGTTGTGCTAGTACACCCTTTCTTGTTTAAAGTTCTTGTCCAAAAATGAGCACGGCTATAGTATTGAGACACAAAATGTTAATATAAAATGTTCACACAATGGACATACGCAATGTGTTGTTGCAAGCAAGCTTGGCAGATCATTTCATTTCTACCCAACAATTTCAAAAAATGAAGCAGATATGTATATTGGGGTAAAAATATCCTTCCACAAGGTTCAAGTTAAAAACAATTAAACTTTGTTCAACCACTTTGAATTGAAAGAAGGACTATCAAATAAACAAACAGTTTTTGGCATTTATAACATTGCTTTGGATTTTTTGTTATACAAGTGGCGAGTGAATATGTAAATTATGAAAGTGTGAATTTATGAAGGGAACATGGAAGGCTAAATCTGATACAAGAAATAGTAATACAATACAATAACTCTTTATTGTGCACCAAATACAAATAAATCACAAATACATTACAATAAGTTACACTAAGAAGATACACAAAGGCGGCCTTATCGCCAAGGCAGCGATCTCTTCCAGGCAACCCTAAACTCAAAATTGTCTATAAATTACACGTGTTTTGCTGTCCTGAGGTTTGCGTGGTACCGTGGTACTATTTTGCTAGCCCAATATCCAGAGTGGAACACGACATAGTCATTATGGTATCAGGAATAGGTAAAGCGGTGGATGCCTACCTGGACAGGTTGCTGCACAGCTCTCTACCACCAGTGGTTTCGTTTGGTAATGAAAATGACCTATATTTCAGCCTGTGGTCACGTCTTAAGAGCTGAGCTGCCTGGCAGAGAGGCAGATGGTCCATTCTACTTAGTAGAACGGTACCAACACAGGGAAAATATTATAATCTTATATTTTCCCTGTGTTGGTACCGTTCTGCTAAAACGATAGATTTAATAATTATTAGCAGATTCATTTTTTACTAACTTTTGTTTATTATTATTATATAAATTCTCAGGTTACGTAAAACTGACAATAACCGACTGGCCCGCGCTTGTGGCGCCACCATCGTGAACCGTACGGAGGAGCTCAAGGAGTCAGACGTGGGCACGCAGGCGGGACGGTTCGAGATCAAGAAAATCGGTGACGACTATTTCACTTTTGTCACAGAGTGCAAAAACCCTAAGGTTAGTAAATTTGTTTTTGTTGTAATTAAGTCTTCGAAAGGGATGTGAGTATCTAATATCATATTAGTGAGATAAGACAGTAAATTAGCCCACGGTTTTCGTATATTAGTATCGTCGACTAACACCCATAACACAAGCATATAATTTGCTTACTTTTGGGGTTAGATTCAATTTGTGTAATTTGTCCAGAGATAGGTATAGGTATTTATATACCATAGCATAGGTAAGGTGTTAATGGTGATGTCCTGGAATCATCTCTAATTGGAAGCTATATCAAAATAAGCAATAGTGTGTCAACTCACAAAAAATACATTGGTGACTCATCTATAGAAGATCTATCTGTATCTGTATAATCTGTAGAAACGTTAAAAAAAAGTTTTAAGTAAATTATACATATGAAAAAAGTGTAATTTTATCTGAACACATTTTGAAAAAATAGATTAGATGTTTTCCGCACATTGGTTCGGGCTCCTTTGCAGGATAGACCATCTGTCTCCCTGCTAGTTAGCTCGTAAAAGGCGAGCATAGGCGCACCGTCACAACACCATGACATCTGACTAGGTGGCAGAGTTTCGCAGAGACTCACCCGGATTAGTACCACCGCCTTACCTATTCCTGCCGCCATAACGTCAAGCTTGCCGTTGACGTGTTCCGGTTGGAAGGTAAGGTAACCGGTAAACTTACTTTTGCTTGAGGCCTAACATCCCGGCCTTAGGTTGGCAACGCATCATTACCACCTTTGTTGTCTCTAGGCGGCTTGAATTTCTTACCATCAGGAAATCCGTCTGGTTGTTTGCTTTCCAATATTATAAAATAAATATAATAGATTAAATAGAAAGATACCAATTTGACTTTTTATTGGTTGACTCACTATTGCTTGTCAGCATCCAATTTATAAAAGCATATTTCACTTTACACCCATATCCCTGAAGACTAGCCCGAAGACACCATGACTAGCTGAAGACACTAAGTGTTTAAGGAGTGGCAATCCTATCGCCGACTGGGCACATATCCAATCCCCGGTAACATTATTTTTATTAGAAAATTGAAAATATACGTTTTCCTTTTTTTGTCCGACCCGAGGATCAAACCCGGGACCTCCAGAAGTCAAGTCCGGCGCCGGACGTTTGCTTTTTGATTAAGTCGTTTGAGACGGTGTTTTTTTATAGTCTACAGATAAGCTTCGGCTTCAACGATTACGAAGATCTCCCTGGCGCAAAATACGACATTTTAATATCAAGATTCTTTTATCATTTAGAAACATTAAAAATTGTTATTTTTTTACAGGCTTGCACAATCTTATTGAGAGGAGCGTCAAAGGATGTGCTGAATGAGATCGAAAGAAATCTACAGGATGCCCTTCACGTGTCAAAGAATTTGGTAAGATTTATTTATATTTTTATTTCAAACTTAAAATTGATTATTCTTATTGGTCGTGCGTGTTGACAAAAATAGTGTCAGTAGAATAGTGGCACCGCTCTTTATCAGTTGTTCTAATTATTAGCAATTTAATTTATATTGGACACTGGAAGGTAGACAACATTACTTTTTTACCGCGAACAAAGTATCCCATATAAAATATTTTTTTTTCTTAGTTTTACAAAATACCCATGCAACATTTTAATGTATGACCATTTTTTATGTTATTGTAGTATTGTTAGACATTTAAATTGTAAAATAATCCCTACTAATTAGAATGTCAAATTGTGTAACTTATGAATGTTTCTTTTTCACGTCAAAACGGTCTATCCGATTTTCATGAATTTTGTAAAGAAGTACATTAAACTTTGTGTTATGTATACAAGTAAACACTAACTTCGTAATATTGTAGGTAGACAATATTTA
>NJDD01002631.1:0-17227 GCA_002245505.1 Calephelis nemesis
TAAAAGTTTTATTATTATGCATTATTTAGTTAAATAAAGTTTATTTAATATTTAAGGTAGGTACCTTTTTTTCAAAAACTAAAATGTTATCTATAGCTAACTTCATCATGTCGGTTTTTCGTGACGGTGTGCGCGCTCATCGTAAAAATTTACCCTCATAATTTTTTCCTAACGCGCCAAAAGAAGTATAACTTCAAAACCGTTGTTGTTTTTGCAGCGGTAAAAATATGATAATTTTTATTTTACCGAAAAACAAAACTGAAGCATAAAAACTGAATGATTGATGATACCACGATGAGTAAGAATATTACAGCAAAACATTTCTAAATATTGACCTAGTTATTGTAACTTGTTGAGACTTCGGAGCCTCTAAATTAAGTAGTTTTTGTCCGCAGTAAAATACTTGGCCCTAATTAATTAAAAACTATATTCAGGGATAGTTTATTCTTTAAACAAAATAGGTTTCGTTTTTGATATTTTCCATCGTTGGCACTTGGTAAAACTTCCAAATATTCATGTTTTTAAATAAAGAAGCAATTGTACTGTTTATTATCACTTATAATTTAAGTTTAAGTTTTAGCCCTAATAATGCTGTATAAGCGAAACCGGTAAGATATTGACAAAATAATAAATTATACCTAAGTGATAGGTAAAATAGTACAAGTGTTTCTTTATTTAATAATATGAAGGTTTCGTTTTGACTATTTTTTAATCATTGGCAATTCATAAAATGGGTAACGCGGAGTATAAGCATGTAAGAAAAAAAATAATTTTACAAATATACATTAACCGTACATAAGGTACGATACCATATATTTTTTTTATAGAAAGTAAGCAAACAGACTGATTTCATGGTTATAAGAAATGAATTCTCGTGGTGGTCCGGGCTCCTTTGCAGAATAGACCATCTGCTTTCCTGCCAGGCAGATCATAAAAGGCGAGCATAGGCTCACCGACACTAACACCGTGACATCTTACTAGGTGGTAGAGTTTCGCAGCGATCCGCTCGGATTGGTACCCCCGCCATACCTATTCCTGCCACCATAACGTCAATGCTTGCTGTCGACTTGTTCCGGTTGGAGGGTAAGGTAGCCGGTAAATTTACTTTTGCTCGAGGCCTAACATCCCGACCTCAGGTTGGCAGCATTGCCCCCTTTGGTGTCTCTAGGCGGCGTGAATTTCTTACCATCAGGAAATCCGTCTTCTTGTTTGCCTCCCAATATTATTAAAAAAAATGCATGTCCTCTATAGCATGGTTATACTTATATAGTAAGTTTGTAACTGGTTAGCCTACCCACCAGATCAAACAACGACAGTGCCAAGGTAATGTTATAGGCCATACGAATTTATAAGACGGTTGTAATAATCCGGACGAGTATATTGATTAAACTCTACCACTTCGTAACCATCTTTGCAAATGGGTGAAAAACTAAAAAACGCCCTTAGACATAATATTTTACGTTAACGCCATGACAAACTAGCAATCATTTCCAGTGGAAGCCCATGAAAGATATGCATCGTTAAGTTTAACGTGCGACATTATGGTTTGGTGCTTTCGAATATAATTTTACGACTGGGTAAGGTCGCTTGCATATTACGTCTGTTCCAAACCGACTTTCAAAAAAGTAGTATACACGTTGTTTGGAGTTAACACTTGTACTTATCCACTGTATATTTTATTTAACACTTTCTGTTACTTTCTAGCCAACCGGTTTCACTTTTGACAGCATCATCAGGCCTTTATGTTACTGCGTCAGTAACATCTAACCAAATAGGTATGGAACGTTAAATCAAAAAAGTTTTTTTTATCTTTAGTTTAAAAGCCCTGATGAAACTGTAAGCAGTGAAACCGGTGGGCTAGAAAGTAAAAGAAAGTGTTAAATAAAGTATACAGTGGATAAGTACAAGTGTTAACTCCAAACTACGTGTATATACAATGGAATTACACCAAGTGCCGACGATAGCAAGTATAGATTCTAAAAAAGTAGTAGGTTATCGCCTCTGTAGTCTAGCGGTTCAGATGTTGGACTTGACTGCCTGAGGTCCCGGGTTCAAATCCCGGGTCAGGCAGCAAAAAAAATTGGGTTTTTCCAATTTTCTAATAAAAAAAGTTGCTCGGGTTTGGATATGTGCCCGGTTGGCGAGAGGCTTACCTATCACATTGTGGGACTTAGTGTCTTCGGATAGTCATGGATGCCTAGTTGTGCCTCTGCCTACTTCTTCGTGGATATGGGCGTGAAGATACTTTTTTTAGGAGGTTATAAATTCGACTGTATGCTTTTTCAACATATTTTATTATCTACAATCTCAGAACTGTTCCGATGATTTTCTTCAGTTTACAGGCTTTTTAGGTTGGCAATTTTAAACTTTACAATCTAACAAGCAGTACTTCCCGATTACAATTGATCGTCATCGCCCATTGGACACCGAACATGTTGATAATGCTTTCCAACCCTGAGTCTAGGTCGTTATGCCGATCGCCAAGTAAGTTTTGGCTAGTTTAATCTGACTGAAGACATTGTCAGGTAGCCGGTAACAGCGGTAACACAATAGGTAGTCAACAAAAAATATCAATTTCTTAAATTTTTAAGCTTTTGTTACATTCATTTTAATTTTCCGCTTTCATTTAGAAAACGAAAAGTTTTTTTGTTTTTTAATTGCTGCTTAAAAACATTTTGTCTAAGTTTAATACAAAAATTCTTCACAACATCAAAAGAAATCCCACAAAGAATTATCTCCACTTATAGCTTGTATAAAGAAATAATGACAGTTTTATAAAAGAAACGGAGGCTGCCTTATTAACAAAATGGCGAAAGGGCAGGAAATTTACGGAAGACGTATTTTAATCTTGATAAAATCATTCTATTGTTTTAAATCGCTCAAAAGATGTCGATGTGCTCCGCTTTTATTAAAATTCTTTGATTTACTGAAGCAAGCATTTAGGTACGTACCTACTTCAGTTTAATTAGCGGTTATTTCATTTGCTGCACTTTATGAACTATTGCCCTTGCTACTAGGGAATGCAATCCAGATCTCGCGAGATCTCATGTGATCCCGAAAATTTCGGGATCCCGCGGGATTGAGATTTCTAATCTCGAGGAATCTCGACTTTACGATCTCGAGTCGGGATTACATTTCCTAGTCGCTACATCGCTAGTTGATAGAAGCAACGCTCTTGATTAATTTTTAAAATAACTTTTAATGGAAACCTTGTTATAGTTAATAAAGTAAATTTTCAGGTGAAATAAACTGACAAATCGATACGCAGACAAAAATTTCAAAATTGATTCCTCCACATTCATTAACCTTTTTTAAACGAAAACGCCAGTTTTGAAGATTCTTAACATCACCTTCGACGATTGTACAAGCGACCTAATCTCTCCGGGTACTTTCATCTATCCATATTTGCATTATATATCTGCTTTTTCAATCTTTCATCTGTCATTCTTTTCACATGCCTGACAATAAGTTTTTCCATTTTAGCTGTTAATGTTCTTTCTTTCAATCTCACTCTTTTTCGGATTTCACTGTTAAGAATGCGGTCAGCGAGCGTTACGCCACAGATTTTCCGTAGCTTACTCTCATGTTTTGTTTGATATACTCAACTCTCACTTCTAAATAACATCATTGGGATAAGCACATAATTATGCAAAACGAGTCTAGCACCCTGAGTCAAAACCTTTGAAATAGCTTACCTAGCGCTCCAATCACACTATTCGCTGCACCCAGAATGCATCTTTCTACATCCACGGTGAACCTTCCATTTCCGTTAAAGCTCTCCCATGATACACAATTTCATCTGCTTGCTCCTGCACTACATCGTCAACTTAAATTCTAACACCCGTTCCGTCTACTACTAGAGGTAGGAGGAGATTTAAAATTATTTAAAAACATATGTATTCGTAGATTATTTCGACTGTGGGGTGTGAGTTGTATTATTGTGCCTCTTGTATTCTGCTTTTAAAACAATTATAGATTTGAATACTCTCACGGTTGCAGAGATCAAGTTTCCTTTATGGACTAACTGTCCATAAAGGAAACTTTGCTCTTTGGATCAAGTGACAATAGTTTCTGCGTAAAACAAGCTCGTGTCTATTTGAAATTGACAGTTTGAGCAAAGATTTGGAAACTTTGTAGTTATTTGTTCTTCTATGTTATAGAAAGGCGTGGCCAGCTTTATTTACAAAATTTTCGCGTCTCTGAGAAGAAAATGTTGAGATAGATGTGCGGTGATAAGATAGTTGAATGGATACGTAACGAGTGCGCTCGAGGTTATCTCGGTGTTCGCGGTATACCTGATATATTACAGGAAGCCCATCTTCGCCGGCTTAGCTGGATTATGTATCAAATTTTTCAACTTAAAAATGATGTGAAAAGGCCCAGAAAGCTTTAGTTTGACGCAGTGAAAAAATATATGAGAATAATGATTTTATTTTATAGTAAAGAACGGGAAAAGTTATCCCCCGTGTTGGTCCGGGCTCCTTTGTAGAATAGAAAATCTGCCTTCCTGCAAAGCAGCTCGTAAAAGGCGAGCATAGGCTCACCGTCACTAACACCGTGACTTCTTACTAGGTGGTAGAGTCTAGCAGCGACTCGCCTGGATTGGTACCACCGCCATACCTATTCCTGCCGCAATAACGTCAATGCCTTAGATAATCAGTACAAATCTGCTTTTCTGGAATCGACAGTAATTCGATAATTTGCATTTAACAGTACTTGCAAATATGTCAAAGTGTCTTTCGTTTCTTCAGAATTTATAAATAACTAAACAGGTTTGGTTTATATAATGCACGTAATGATATATGAATAATAACATGGAAAAACATATAAAAAAATAAATCTCCCTGGACAAGTTAAACAAATTGTATGCTTGTGTTACGGGTGCTAGAAAACGATACTACCTAGTACCTACATGAAAATTTCATTGGACAAGTTACAAAAATTGAATCTAACCCCAAAGTAAGCAAATTATATGCTTTGGTGGGTGTTAGTCAACGATACTTGTACATAGAAATACTTAAATAGATACCAGAATAAATTTGATAAACACCCAGACCCGGAAATGCAGATATCTAAATGTGCGTCACACAAATGCCTGCCGTCGGGAACCGAACCCGAGCCTCGCGGTTGATCGGTGTAGTTAGGCGTGTACGCTAGCCACTCGACCAACGAGGCGGTCAAAATATTTAAAAAGACAACAATGTGATTTTAATAACCACCAAGACTCGGATAGCACAGACATCTACGTTCATTATATAAATGCTTGCCCCTTCAGGAATCGAACCCGAGACTCGTGGTTGATCGGTGGAGTTAGGCGTGTACGCTAAATCCTCGGCCAACAACTCTGTCGGTACAACATAATCGAAACAAGTTACATAAAATATTGGCCCTATGTTTTTGGTTATTGTCTTTTTGAAGTTATACTTTTGAAGTTATACTTCTTTTGGCACGTTAGGAAAAAATGATGAGGGTAAATTTTTACGATGCGCGCGCACACCGTCAGGAAAAAGCGACATGATGAAGTTAGCTATAGATAACATTTTAGTTTTTTGTGATATTTTTATTAAATATTAAACAAACTTTATTTAACTAAATAATGCATTATAATAAAACTTTTAATGTATTAAATACCTTTTTTCTATGTTTAGTGACATTTTGTCTACAAATGTTAATTAAGGCAAAAGATAAAATTTTTAAAAAGATTATATCTTATTACGCCGAAGAAGTATAACTTCTAACGCGTGTACATAAGTACACACACAGTTTTTTATTCTTTATTACAAAATTACAACTTTATTACAAAATAAAGAAAAAAAACAATTCACTTCTAAACATTCACAATTGGCATACAAAAGAAGGCTCAAAATACAAGCATACAATTATTTTCTGTAAAAAGGTTAATTCAAAACAATAACTGATTATGCATCCGAAGGAGCAACTTGGTAAAATTTTCTTGGATTTTTTTAACGAATTTTCGACTTCAGACCTTATTCGGATTACACAGAATATATTTTCGTTCACGGCTTTTATACTTCACATTTTTGTCTTAATATCGCAAATTATGTAAACGAGGACCCCGAACTGCTTTGGGCGGAGACGTTATAATGATATTAATTTCCATAATACCATGTCATCTTGCAAGGACTTGTATTTGGCATGTCAGTTGTTTGTTTTTTTCACGTATGGGTCTGTGTTTCCTAGGTAGAATAACCAGCTGCCTTCCAGACCACATTGATTTTTTTTTTATATTGGAAGACAAACAAGCAGATGGATTTCCTGATGGTAAGAAATTCACGCCGCCTAGAGATACCAAACGTGGTAATAGTGCGTTGTCAACCTGAGGCCGGGATGTGAGGCCTCGAGCGAAAGTAAGTTTACCGGCTACCTTACCCTCCAAACTGGAACACGTCATGACGTTATGGCGGCAGGAATAGGTAAGGCAGTGGTACCAATCCGGGCAAGTCGCTGCTAAGCTCTACCACCTAGTCAGATGTCACGGTGTTAGTGACGGTGGCCTATGCTCGCCATTTACGAGCTGCCTGGCAGGAAGGCAGATGGTCTATTCTGCAAAGGAGCCCGGACCAACACGGGCAGAATTTAATGAATGATAAAGAAATGAATGAAGATTTAATGATTTTTATGCAATACGATAATTTGTGGTACAGTACTGCTCCACAACTTACCCGGTTAAGGATCAATCTTCAAATATATTCCTAAGATATCAGTGGCAGTTTCTGACACCATGTTTTTATAATCCAGAATGTGGGGTAGTCGATTAACCTGTACCTACGCTTAGCCCGGCCACAAGACGGAATCGCACTTGTAACATCTATGATTTCTTTAGAGCATTGTTGTTTTTTAAGGGATTAGACATCGAACCAGGACATCACTCTCCTGGTGGTATGAGGCTCTAGTGGTTTGACGCATTCCTGTCGTTTCATGATAGTCTTCTACAAACAAGTGAATGAGAACATCGATAAAAAAAATACCATGTGAGCGAACACCTATTATCTAATTTGATCACAGTAAATATGTATCATTGAACACAGACGAACCTTTCAGCAACTTTCTTTAGTAATTTCTAGATTCATTTGGGTTATCTAATAGAACTTTGTAACTTAAAGTGTCGGTTAAATCGTTAGACTGTCGACGCTGGAAGTGTTTTAACAGCTGGGAGAATCAACCTCCTAAGCCTCTTATCTACCGCGTATGGCAATCTAGTGGAGCCAGCCAGGGACTTAGCCTTACGTTATCTTATGTTCGTGAAAGTCATTCAACTTAATTCCACTTAAGAAAATTTAGAGTTAAAATAATAATATTTTGGTATAGAACAAGCCAATGGAGTCCCTGTTGTAGTCATAGAAAGCTATAATTTAAACGCAGAAACACTAAAAAAAAAACTGAGTTCAATATCGATGAACATGCCATCTGAATACCCAAAAAGGATATTTTTTTCTAAGATCCCATTTTCAGATTTAGACTTGATGGCAAAGGCACTACCTCGATATTGCGATCTTTCAAATAAAAATAAATAAAATCGGTTCAGACATGACTAACAAATCGATTCTTACTTAAAAATATACGACTTGAACATTTAATTAAAAATCGAATAATCCTATATCTAATATCCTATATATAATATAATAAGCCTCTGTGGTCTAGCGGTCCGGGTGTTGGACTTGACTGCATGAGGTCCCGGGTTCGAATCCCGGGTCGGCCAACAAAAAGAAAATTAGATTTTCCAATTTTCTAATAAAAAAAAATGTTGGTAGGGATTGGAAATGTGCCCGGTTGGCGATAGGCTTGCCACCTATCACATTGTGGGACTTAGTGTCTTCGGCTAGTCGTAGGAGCCTTGGTTGTGCCTCTGCCTACCTCTTCGGGGATATGGGCGTGAAGACACTTTTTTTACAAGGGGTATTTTGTATGTTTCTTTACCAATAAGTCACTTTTTGGAAGTTTTAGCAGCACCACGATAAAACAAAAGATTATCTTAGTTGTTAAGTCATGTTAAGTAAATTGGTCAATGTTGGCGGCATTTTTTCCACAATTTTACTCATTTAAATTGCGCAAGTAAAGTAATCATGAAGTATGTCCTGTGTTTCTTTGTTGCCGAATCTAACTAAATGAGCTTGAGTAAGGAGGCAGCACAACCAAACAAATAAAAGTTTGGCATTTTATTAACCAATTCGAACCCTAGTCCAAACTAAACAAATGATATGATAGGTAGCTAATATGAACCCAAAACATTTTTTTCAATATTTGTTATTATCAAAAATAACATCCGATCCAATTTGTAATATTGCTTTTACAAAATAAGTCCTTATTTACTTCACAATAATGTAGGTTTAAGTCAATCAAATGGAAAAACGAGGCTACGTTTATTGCTTCTTCTTAGAATTGAAGTATCGAGAAACTTTTATTTTTCCACTTGTTGGACACGGACCCCTTTGAAGAATATTACTCGATGTCTTCCCGTGAATCAGCTTGTAAGAGTGTCAGTTTATGTGTCACTATCGTTGAGACCTGTCTGGATGTATGAATCCATGCCGCCGTCATGTTTATTCCTGTTGCCGTAGCTTCAAAGTAACATGTAAAATTAACGAAACAATAAGATTAACATACCAATTGAAGCCGATACGCCTTTATTATTCGAAGGAATCCATTGACCTATAACTAAGCGAAGTATTAACGTCATTATTTTACACTTAATCCCGGCTTTTTCAAACGATTAAGCGCCATGAACGCGTATCCAATACGCTGTAATCTGATACTATACTCGTATTAGTATCCCAAGTACAGAGACATTTATTTTTTAGTAATTTTAAATAAAACAGTCTTAATATTAGTGAATAAGATTTTTTTTGATAAATTAACTATTATTGAAGTGAAACTTCTTTAGAATCGTTGTGATTTCAAACCGGATGCAACGAAAAAACGACAGGTAAGAGACACAAATACAGAAATGTGTAGGAATATTCATATTCATCTCATTCTTTTGTCAATTTACTTTATTTAGAGATGTAATGTTTGTTTGTTTGTTGCATGTTTCTTTCTATGTCTCTTATAAGAGAGACTGGCAGAGATAGAGAGAGATAGAGATTGATAGACAATTATAGAAACTCATAGAGATTGATAGACACTGATAGAGATTGATCGGCACTGAAATAGATTGACATACATTGATAGAGATTCATAGACATTGATAGACATTGCCAGACACTGATAGACATTGATCGACACTGATAGACATTGATCGACACTGATAGACATTGATCGATACTGATAGAGATTGATAAACATTGACAGATAGATGTAAAATAAGCCTTTATTTTGCTAATTCCGCGTAAGCAGTGTAACTGTTGTGGCAAATAATCTTCCAAACGACTCAGATTGTGACCAGCGTAACTGACGTTTCCACCACGTGTGATCAGAACACGAATAAATGAAGAGCTCGGAAACAATATTATTTGTCACGTTCTTTATATGTGACAACCCTACCTAAAGTTCCCACCTCCCACCACCGCGACCAGATCACAAATAGAGTCCGAACACGGGAAACAAAACCACTTGTCACGTCCTTCGCAAACTTTATCAAAGAACTCACCACAAAGAATACCAAATCGCACTCGACGTACGTTTCGCCTCGACACCGAGGCGAGGCAGGAGATCGACCGCACCGTACAAACGACGACACACGAGTGACTTGCCGCCGCCTCGATTGCGCCTTATATTGACTAAACCTCCCAAAATAATAATTGATTTTGGGGGGACCTTCCTACCAGGCAACTCCTAAAAGGCGAGCATAGGCGCACCTGCACTAACTCTGTGACATTCTACTAGCTGGTAGAGTTTTGCAGCAACTCTCGCGGATTGGTACCACCGCCTTATTTATTCCTGTCGCCATAATGTCAGTGTTTGCCGTTGACGTGTTCCGGTCTTAAAGGTAAGGTAGCCAGTAAACAATTTTTTCTCGAGGCCTACCATTCCGGCCTCAGGTTGGCAACGCACCATTACCACCTTTGTTGTCTCTAGACGGCATGTATTTCTTACCATCAGGAAATGAGTCTGCTTGTTTGCCTTCCCATATCATAAAAAATATAATGCTTTCTATATCGGTATTTTCGTAACAAATTACTATTTAACATAAGGTGCGCAACGGCCGAGGCAGTATAATCGTGTTGAAATGATCTTGTACGAGACTGGGTATAAATAACTTAATACTGAAAGGTACCAGACAGCACTAGGGTCACCTAACGATATGAAATTGTGTGTAGAACTCAGGTAAGTCCATTTAAATGTTAACATCTTTGTTTCTAAATAAATAATAAATACATTAATAAATAAATATCCCTGGACAAGTCACACAAATTGAATCTTACCCCAAGGTAAGCAAATTATATGCTTGTGTTATGGGTGCTAGTCAACAATACTAATACATAGAAATACTTAAATAGATACCAGAATAAATTTAATAAACACCCAAACCCGGAAATGCAGTCATCTAAATATTCTTCATACAAATGCCTGCCCCCGTCGGGAATCAAACCCGAGCCTCGCCGTTAGTCGATGTAGTTAGGCGTGTATGCTAGCCATTCGAACAACGAGGCGGTCTACAGAATATCTAAAAAAATTAAAAATATACTGACGGTATATCTAAATATGAAATACATAAAATGTAACACGTTAGTTATTATTTAAATAAAATAATAAGTAGACTCATACAATGAAATAAACATGAAGTTCTGGATTCTGATTCGTTTTTTTGTTGATTGTTTTTTTTTTTCATATTAGGTAAAAATAACAAACAAACACTTGGCTCTCTTGATGATAAGAGGCAACCGTAGCCTATAGACACCATAGATGTTACTGGCAGCTCGTTGTCTATTGGTTACTGGTTGCTGTCTTGCACTTTATCTCCTAGTTTTGCTTGACTTCAATGATTAAATAATCTACTAAGTAACTATTCGTAAGTGATAAGTAGGTTACAAAGATATAACATATAACTTATTTATTAACTTATTATACTTATTATACTTTAACCTCATGCATGTCGCCAGTCCAGAGGATAGTCTAACAATGGCCGGGTTTTTGAAACTTTTTAAGTCATGATTTACTTGAAATTATAGCCCATTTCTATGGGTTTTGGAGACATACACGCAGCCTCTCTCTCTCTCCTGATGGTAAGAGAGAACTGTGTCCTATTGACATCATATATCTTAGAAGTGCATCGCTGTCCCGACGCGACGCTAGGAAGGCCTACTGTGCAAGTCAACCGGCTACCCGGCCCTCTAGACCATAGCATTGCAAAGTTTATTATTGCGACAGGAAAAGGTAAGTCGGTGGATCCCTACCCGAGAAAGATGCTGCACAGCACTCTACCACAATTTTGTTAATGACCTAATGACCTGCCGGCAGATGGCCTATTCTACTCAACAAACCCGGACCAAATCCGATGAAAACTATTGGCTCCTGGTGTCAGAAAATACAGATAGTTAAGCCACTTAAATTTTATACGGCGTGTTCCTAACTTAAGCTTTTGGCATATGTAAGTTTACTAGCGAGTTTAACCTTCAGAACAAACACGACAATAAAGAGCAAGAGCAACAGGAATAGGTGAGTTTGTATCAATCCGGGGCGACGCTGGATTTCATCGTTTCAATGATTCAGTAATCTATATACTAATACGTGATGCCAAAACTTTCGACTCCTTTTTACGAGAATTGCGCGGATGCAGGAGCATAAAATTTGGCACACTTATAGTTTATGTGTAGGAGAAGTGCAGAACGCTAATGTTTTTTTATATAGTAACGCTTATAAGGAACATTAAATCAATAAATAAAACATTACCCACACTACTGTGCATTTGACACACACAAAAAAATATATGGATGATAACGATAAAAGATCACAGATGGCGCACCATACAGTTTGGAAACAAAATAGTTGGCCTTGAGAAATGAAGATGGCGTTCTTATCAACAAGATATTCAAATTTGGGTGACCACTAGTTAAAATTATAAGACGAATCCAAACGCGGGTGATAACTCAGCATTAACATCATAATACTAGTTCTTATACTTACTTAAAAGACGTGATCGTAAAAAACTTCGTCGCATAATAAATCCTTTAACTGCACAGATATTGCCACTTGTTCGTATTTAATACCATATTTTCTGATAAAGTGCCGTTAAATACTAAAGTGTGGCTATTGTACGGAAACTGCTTCATCGTTCCGGCTTTTTACTTAAACCCGCAATGAAGGACATAAAAGAAGAAGGTATACTTAGAGAATACAAAGCGCATTTCACGAGCATTGTAACAAGGGTTGTCACTATAAATATTAAATACTACCCGACCCGGTGGACTTCACTCACTTGATACTGGTATTCTCTGCCAACTCTGCAGGGGCACATATGATTCACATTCAAGTATTTCCTGATTTCAAGTTCACCTTATACTGAGTTTAGATATTCCTAAGTCAAAATTTGTGACTTAGAAAAAATATTGAACAATCTGTAAAGTATATCTATACTGTAAAAAAATAACAAAATTGGACTACCCGATACGTTAACTTTCAGTTTTCACTCCTCTCCCACGGGAATCCTTTTAGTCAGTAAGATAAAAATTGTCCTGTAACTTTCTTCAAAACATTAAGTAGGTACCTGCCACATTTTTTTACAATGGGTTCACAAGATTTATTACGAATCATGACAGGGGTACTGATAGATAGACAGACATTCCAAAATTAATAGAATACTTTGCTGCCAATTTTTTTAATATAGTTTATGGAAATATGAGAAATTATACGATAATTTAACATAAATACTAGTAACTTAATCAGTTATTTTAAATATGATAGATTGTGCCGCAGGTCTGCGCGCTACAAATATCGTATAACAGAAATGAATTGGTAAACAAATAATTAAATTGTCATTTCGTGTACACAATTTTGTTATAATTAAGATAGAGTGAGTTCTCGTGAGGTGTTTATTCATCACGGTAAGACTAGAGCAGTCACGCTTAGGGTTAATTAAACAAGTTTTAATAAAGTGTTGTAAATAATTGCTTGATATAATATACATACAAATTTTATTTATAGCTAACAATGCCACCAATTAGACGTGCTAACATAAATCGGATAGCTCGCAGTACTGTTAGTTAAAGACATACAAGATCATGCAAACTGAGGAGGAACACGAAACGCGGAATTAAATGGAGAGGCATAGAAGGAACCGAGGGAATCAAGTGAATAGCATAGAAATGCTACTTTTAATACATATCAAATTGCATTTATTTATAACGTGGAAATTGGTTATAGTTCAAAGATAATAGCTGCTGATGAATCAATAAACGTAGTTTGTTGTTACTGGAAAGCATTTAAGTTTAAAGATGATGCCCCTGGATTGTGCTGCGCGACTAGTAAGTTAAATTGATGCCATTTGTACAGCCATCAGAGTCTCTGCGTTCATTGGTGTCCGGAAGTTAGACAAAACCCATACATTCTTGACCCACATGCAGCAATAAAATGATTGCTTTCAAATTAAATGATTTGACGCAAAAAAAGTTAATAAACCAAATTTTATGCTAACTTTCAACTTGAAATCCACGTGGTAATAAAAACATGCCAAATAAAAATATGTTCAATCAAAATGATTTATCTCTTGAAAGTTTCCAACTCATTGAAGAGTTTTAAGCAGCAAGAAAATATGTTTTGTAACAGTATCCAACGACAGTGAAAAAAAATTAACAACGTCATCGCCACAATACTGAGATTGACGTACAAAGACGAAGACGTATTGATTCCACGGATTCCTTTGATTTCGAGTGACTTGGAACGGTTACAATTTCCATTGCGACTACCATTTGGGATATCGATAAATAAGTCGCAAGGACAGTCGCTCAATGTTTGTGGCATAAATCTTAAAAAAATCATGTTTTGCACATGTGTAGCAGTAGCATGTGACCTGTTCCCGTCTTGGTGTACCAACCTATTCATATATGCAAAAAAAAAAAAAAACAATAAATGTTGTTTGCCTTAAAGTATAAGAATAAACACAATAATAAGCAATAGTTATATATTTTTTTTATAATACTATAATAATAATTTCAATTCAATACTATTTAAGGCACGACAAATGGAAAGAGTGACAGATAAAAGATTGTCAAAACAGATATATATATTGCAAATGTAGACTAAAGGTACACTTGGAGGCCTAAGTTGACATTTCATGATCGAACGGGGCTCAGGTTTTTTCCGAGGGCGGTTTCAAGAGTCTCCAGATACGGCTTGTAGGTATGAAGACAGTAAGAATGTGGAAGAACCTAGGCAAGTTCACAAAGGTCGTGAAATTATTTACTCGATAATCTCTGCCTACTGTGTTTCGTCTCCACAGACTAAGCCATTCTTTCTAGGGCCAATGTATACGCTTTTACAATAAGCTTCCCGATTATATGAACGACCTGCCATTAAATTAATTTAAAAAAATGTGTAAAAGCGAAAAAAAAACATATGTCTCTTTTGTAAATTAAAACAGAATTAACCAAGTAAAATATTAAATCAGTTTCGCTAGGGTTTGACAAAGCTGTGACGTCCTAAATATCGATGAATGTCAACATTGTCATTGTCAACAAAATACGTTTCTTCTTAAGATTTAGATTAAGATGGGTTTAGTGTATGAATCTTTCTATTAAAACTTAATATTAAATTAAGTCGTAATGTCGTTTAATCATATTTTTTTATTTATTTTATTATTTATACTTAATATTTTTTAACAGTTTCGATGTGTTTATTGAAAACGAACAAAACACTATCGTTATTAGGCGAACATAGTTTATGTGTTATTACCAACATGATCACTGGTGGTAGAGTGATGTGCAGCCACTTACGCGGATTGAAATTCTCCCCCTTACCTTTCCCAGCCGTTGTGTCTTGTTGTGATTTTATCTTCTCTGTGTGAGGCCGCGATTCCGATCCGGTGATAGTTTAAAAAAATGTCGATGCGCACAAATACCACTTATATGTTTCAAGTGAATAAAGATTATTCTGATTTTGATTCTGATTCTGATATACCTGTCGTACGTGGCCTTTTTAACCCAGACATAAATAATTTACTCACATCACCATCATCATTATCATCAGCCGGAGGACATCTACTGCTGGATATAGGCTCCCCTGATGAGCACCACAAGTCACGATCACCAGCTGCTTGTAACCAGCGACTCCCCGCGACTTTGACCAGATCATCAGTCCGCCGGGTGGGAGGTCGTCTAACACTACGTCCCCCGGTGCGGGGCCGTCACTCGAGAACCTTTCTCCTCCAATCCCTAGCGGTTATCGATTCTGCGAGCAATGTAGCCTGCCCATTGCCACTCCAGCTTGTTGACTCTCTGGACTACGTCGGTTACTCTTGTTCTCTTGCGGATCATATCTCGCAGAGAAATACCGAGCATACTCACACGTATTTACTCACACGTAGGTGTTTTTTTTTAGGTTTCGTGTTTAAACTGACAGTGTTTATCTAGTACATCCTAAATCTCTAAATCCGAGAGAAAATGTAAAAATGAGCAAAAGTTGGATTGCCTGTTATTAACCTCGTTAGCCAGGGATTAACAGGAATGTAGGTTCCAGTTGTTTCTTTCACTTGATTTGATAATAGAAAAAAATGCTATCTACATATAAGCTGTTTTATTGCAAACATGTTGATATAGGGTTGTCTGCAAATAAATTCGGAAACATGAAAAATAATAATAATTAATCGCGTCTCTCTGTGGTCTAGCAATGAACTTGGTTTCTTGAGTTCCCGGATTTGATCCTCGGGTTTTTTTGTAAGAAAATGTGCATCTTCAATTTATTAACAAAAATAACGTTGACCGAGGCTGGATATGTGCCCGTTTGGTGAGAGGGATTGGTACCACCGCCTTACCTATTCCTGCCGCCATAACGTCAATGCTTGCTGTTGACGTGTTCCGGTTATAGGGTAAGGTAGCCGGTAAACTGACTTTTGCTCGAGGCCTTACATCCCGGCCTCAGATTGGCAACACACCATTACCACCTTTGGTGTCTCTAGGCGACGTGAATTTCTTACCATCAGGAAATACGTCTGCTTGTTTGCCTTCCAATATTATAAAAAAAAAGGCATGCCACCTAACGTGGGACTTAGTGCCTTCGGCTAGTCGTGGGTGCTCTGGGGAGTGATTATGTATCTCAGTTGCAACTCAACTTGCAAAAGTGTACATCAAATGACGTCATTTGTGTTTGCTATCTCTCAGATAAACTTCCGTTGGTTACTGGAGATAGCAAATTGAAAACACGTTATTTGACAGCTATTTGATGTACGCTTTTCCATTTTGAGTGGGCAAAAAAAGAGGAGAATTAGTTTGATTAGTCTGTAAGTCTGTAGCATCACAATTTTTTAACGAATGAACCAATTTCGATGTGAATTTTTCGTTTAGATTTTGTCGGAGGTTGTTGAAAATTTAAATTTAAATTTTATTAAATTAAACGACCAGAATTTAAGCTAATCGAAGAACAATTTGCGTAGCCAAACGAATAATAATACATCAAATAGAAGCGGAAATATTCTTTTCCATGCACATTTTACTTGGAAATTTAGTAATTATGATTCTGGCAATCCATTTCGGTGCTTTTTTACCGTTTTGTGAGTCCGAATTCCTCTTTCCTGCACTAATTTTTTTAAGCCTTTGCTCGATGATCGTTAAAACACAGCACTAAAAAATTGTATATATCGACTTTATAATAACAGAAAGAACATTAGAGAAGTGACAACCCTAACATCAATCGTCCATTAAAGGGATTGAAAGAAACGATTTGCTTTTATTTTTAAGTATATTCACATTTAAATTGGTCGCTCGTTGTAGGAAGAATAGATTGTAGAACGAGATTTTATGTAAATTCAAACGTAGGTAATCACATAGTGAAAATGCAGTTTTTTTCAACTGTTCTCCAAAAAGTACAAAGTGCTTAAATTAACCTTACGTTTTTTCATAAAGATGAACGGACGTCCATGATTCTGCTTTTTCTGTTTGACGGTTGGTCCAGTTTAATTTATAACTAAAATGACTTTTTTTACCTTTTAGATGACCAATTGAATTTTATGTATGCAGCAGAGATTATGCTATTATAGCAGTTGGCTCCAACGATTGTGATCCATACTCGGTGTTCACAAATGTTTGTAACACATTAGATAAGTTAAGTAAG
This sequence comes from Calephelis nemesis, assembly GCA_002245505.1. Classification (NCBI taxonomy): domain Eukaryota; kingdom Metazoa; phylum Arthropoda; class Insecta; order Lepidoptera; family Riodinidae; genus Calephelis; species Calephelis nemesis. Next base: position 17,221 of record NJDD01002631.1, read on the forward strand.
TGTAAAC
>NJDD01002631.1:17914-43324 GCA_002245505.1 Calephelis nemesis
GTCTCTAAACTTAAGTTCAACTTGACTTTGGCACTAGCACTACGTGAATCTACACAGCACTACACTAGTTCTTAAGACTTTATCCTTTACAGCCTTTTCATTGTACCTGTGAACTTGCAAACGTTTCTGAAAAGAATTTACTTATTCCCAGAAGTTTGAAAAGCGCAACTGTGAGATTTCTCTGTTTTGAATTGCTGGTGAGAGGCGGTGGTCACATGCCATCAGGTCAACAGCTTGCTCAATTCATGTTCCCTGTATTGTGTACTAGTGAAATAATTATGCTTTTACCGTACTTGTGCAATCATTGCGGAATATTTTAGTGATTTTATTTAACTGAAATTCAGTTACTTCTAAATGTAAAGTTTTCTAAAGAGCTGAAAGAACGTATAAAATATTAAACATTTTCAAAAATAAAGTTACATAAGAAAGGTTATTATATAATCTCGTAGTATTGATAAGGAAAAATATGCTTGAAAACAAATGCTTGTACTACACCCACATCACCAGTAACTGCGATTTTTATTGTTATCTGTATATAAGATGACGTTGTTAAATTAAACTGCTACTTTTTTTTCTATTCGTTACATTGCGGGAAAAATATTGAATATTTTTTCGATTTTATAATAGAGTTGTCTATATCAAATCATTTTTCTCACCTGTTTATCTTATTTGAAGATAAATCATATAAATTGTTTACCGCGCTATTGATCTAAATCTTTCAATTGATATTTAAACTAACTTTTAACTTTAAATCACAAAGATTGCGACAATGTGACTTTTGTTAACAAATATACACTTTTAAGGGTAGAATTTTGCCTTACCTTGGCAGATATTTGAAACGAATGAAATTTAATTTTAGTTAAAATTAAATTTAATTTGAATGAAATAATATTTTATTTGAATGAAATTTAATTTTATTTAAAATTAAATTTTATCAAAATCCGTTCAGTAATTTCGAGTTGTTTGGTTGGGTAGTTCTCAGACAAGTCAAAAACCTTACTCTTTTTTATACATTCAGATAGACATAATTAATTAACTTAATATCTTATTTTAGTGCTCGTAACTGTACCAAAGTAATCTTCCTGGCTCAAATGCGCCTTAATCTCAGGATGATTCCATCAAAGTCCTCGATGAAGGGCGGTTAAATCTGGCAATTTGTGACGAGCTCACGTGCGACCCGCAAATTTCATATTAATCATGCGATGCCAGAGGCTCGTTTCAGTAATTGCCTGGAATTAGATCTGCTGAAGGGTAGGTAGAAAGCTACGTACAGTTATTGGATACAATCAGAATAATTAAAAATGTAATATTTTTTTGTGGGAGTCGAAGATGATCAGACCGACTACCCAATGGCAACATATACACTATCCTGTACATAGTTATTAGAGGTCTCTTACGTAATTACGTATTAAGATTAAATAATTTTACCGGTTACGCTACTTAAAAAAACGGAACACGTGTTAATCCGGGCTCCTTTGCAGAATAAATCATCTGACTTCCTCTCAGGCAGTTCGTAAAAGGCGAGCACAGGATTACCGTCACTAACACCGTGACATCTAACTAGGTGGTCGAGTTTGGTAGTGACTCGCCCGGATTGGCACCACCGCCTTATTTATTCCTGCCGCCATAACGTTGGCACTTGCTGTTGACGTGTTCCAGTTTGGAGGATAATGTAGCCGATAAACATACTTTTGCTCAAGGTTAGTTAGTTAGGTTTTGAACTCAGGTTAGCAACGCACCAATACCACGTTTGGTATCTCTAGGCGGCGTAAATTTATTACCATCAGGAAATCCGTCTGCTTATTAGAGTTCCTGAATATTATAAATAAAGCGATAACGACGGTGATGGCAGAAAGAGATCATTACGATGTTGTACCCAGAGCATTGGGATGTATGGTTTATCGACCACATATAGCTATAATTAAGTATCAGCATTTGAAATTCTCTATTCTAATGTCATATTAGAATACATTTTGTAATGTTAAAGCCCTTCCGAAATTTATTTTGTCATTCAATTTAATAGTAGAAAAATGTTTTAGAAGTATTGACATTAAGATCATAGGTCCATATACACAATAAATAATAAAATGACGGTTATATTTCCTCATTCCTTAAAAGATAACAAAAAATCTAAATAACTGTAAATAATTATTCAAAATTAAAAAAAGTGTTTTTATTTAAAAAATGTGGTTTATTTAAAGAAGCGTTAGTTAGATGTATCAAAAGTATAGAAGTAGGATTTACTAGGTGGTAGAGTTTGTCACAAGGGACTTGGCGTGAATGTAATAATAGATATGTATTCATATTTTTATACATGATATCATATCAATAGCTTTAAAAGATTTTTTTATATTATAGGAAGGCAAATAAGCAGACGGATTTCTTGATGGTAAGAAATTCACGCCACTTAGAGACACCAAAGATGGTAATGGTGCGTTGTCAACCTGAGGTCAGGATGTTAGGCCTCGAGCAAAAGTAAATTTATCGGCTACCTTACCCTCCGAACCGGAACACGTCATGACGTTATCAAACTAGTAAAAATGGTTTGCCATAAAAATCTTGTAAATTTATTAGACACAACTAAATGTGATTTTTTTTATTCTTTTTTTATTGGGACTTTTGTTTTTTTTTGAACATGACAGTCCTAAATGTGATTTGTAATATACTAAATTTATTACTAAACACGTTTCATTGTATTATTAGCCAAGTGTAGGTCGATACAGTTCCGAATCTTCTACTGTAGTATAATTACATAATATTACAGGTCTCTTGTACCGGTTTTCTATACATTTTATTAAACAATGATCTTTATTTTAAAATGAATTCAATGTTACAAATATTTATTAATTTCTATTTTTGTATTCTATTTTTGGTCTTGAAGAACTTTATTTAGCAAAACACAGTACCTACCCGGTAGACCATAATTACAAACTGGCAAAAGTGGTAAAAGTGACCCTTACTAATCGTAGAATTATTTAATGTACGTTTTTTTATGACATTGAAAGGCAAACAAGCAGACGGATTTCCTGATGGTAAGAAATTTACGCCGCCTAGAGACACCAAAGGTGGTAATGGTGCGTTGCCAACCTGAGGCCAGGATGTTAGGCCTCAAGCAAAAGTAAGTTTATCGGCTACCTTACCCTCCGAATCGGAACACGTCATGACGTTATGGCGGCAGGAATAGGTAAGGCGGTGGTACCGATCCCTATAACACCTAGTCAGATGTCAAGGTGTTAGTGATGGTGACGGTAAGCCTATGCTCGCCTTTTACAAGCTGGCAAGAAAGGCAGATGGTCTATTTTGCAATCTAACAAAAAATACTTCGAATTAAAGCAGACTGAAATATCGAATTCGACAAAAATATTGCGATCCGTTTCTGCACCTAGAATCTGAAGAGAAATTTTAAAGTATTTTGGAGCTCTTTAAAGTAATTGACGTTCATTAAAAAACTATAATCAAATTGAAAATTTTGAAGTGATAATGTTAGCTAATGTGTTTAGTTTTATTTTGGTGTACAAACATTTTTACTCTTATTTATCTTCTCATATCTTTTGTTTTGTGCGCTTTTCCTTGTGTTAAGCCCTAACATAGTTTATGATTATTAATATATTCTGTCAACGTGGTGGCCAAATAATCCAGCTCCATCCCTTAAGTAAGTTACAGATTAGAAATACTAAGAAAAAATTGCAAAAATTATTTTAAGAGATTTGAGCTTAAAAGAATAAATGGAATTAAATATTAGTCTCTCATAAAGTTTTTTAATTGTATAGTATAGGCTCAACGAAGGTTTTCAAAGGGGAAGAAGGTGAGTATCTTTTTGATAACATTGAATCAGTTTCATAATTAGAGAAAGACTTTTGTTACACTAAGTTTGCATATTTTAATTACCTATTAAAATGACAAGAAAAGACAATTTTCCTTTGAGAGCTACAAATATAATGAGATCTATCCGCTTAAGCGATTCCTTTATGTTCGCAGATGAACAAGTACTGTAGAAATGCAATTAAAAGGCGCTTGTGGAGGGAATCTTAAACAAAAATCACGGGCCGTATTCGCTTACACCTGCCGCGTTTTCTTAGTTTTCCATTGAATGGATTATATAAAAAACATTACTGCGCAAAGTTAGAACCATTTAGTTACCGTTACATTTTTTTTATTAGTCTTGTATTTAATATTATCAAAAAAGGTATCTGCAACACGATATCACTACATAGTATAAAACGAAGTCGCTTCCTCTGTGCCTTTGAAGGCTTAAATCTTTAAAACTATTTTGATGCGTTTTTTTAAATAGATAAAGTGATATAAGAGGAAGGTTTACATGAATATTTCATACCCGTGCGAAGCCGGGGAGGGCCACTAGTGCCATTATAATATGTAATTCAGCAGCTAATGCAGTAAAATTGCAAAAAATAATTCTGATTTCGCTTACATAAGATATTTTCAGAACATTAAATCAACAAAATTGTATCTTATTTGTAGCGGTACAATTTCTGATTTAATAATAGTCTGCTGTAAGGAAAGTTAAAGTTTTATTTTTTCTAATTTTTTAAATATTATTCTAAAATAAACATAAATAGTAAGTTCGTCATACAAACTTTTACTCATGTTGAGGAGTTATTTCTTTTTTCTCTGGAATCTTCAAATCACAGTTACAAGCTTGTTGTAAGGTAAATTTTGTTTTGACTACGTGTCTATTAAAAAAGATACGGCTATAAAAAATAGTGTACAACCTTCCTTATTAACGTAACATAAAGAATATATAGAGATTCGGCGTAGATCGTGACAAGGAAACAAAGAAGCAGATCAACGGATAGATAGAAAAAAAATTATTAATGTTAAAAATGTGTGCTTGCTATCTATTTTTACACATTTTTTCAATATTTTTAATGATTTGTGCGTTCACTTTTCTAGAAACCTCTATGTTAAATGTATAATTATGCTGAATTGAATAAAATTTATAAATGTGAAAAAAAACCCTGCTATATGTTTAAAAACACAGGCTAAACCAGAATTTGCTGGAAATATTGAAACATGTTTATTTAAATTAAACTTTTTAAAATGATTTTTAGTTAAATGTTAGTTTTATATATTATTTTAGATCGACGCTGCGGTAAAGCGGTCCAGGTGTTGGACTTAACTTCATGAGGTCCCGGGTTCGATTCCCGGGTCGGGCAACAAAAAGAAAATATTTATTTTCTGATAAAATGAAGTTGCTCGGGATTAGATTTGTGCCCGCTTTGGCGATAGGTCTGCCACCTATCACACTGTGGGACTAAAGTGACTTCGGCTAGTCGCATCTGCGACTAAAACATTTAATTATATATAATACTAGCTGACCCAGCAAACTTCGTATCGCTTGACATTAATGCTTCGACAGTAGCGCAGTCTGTCGGATCCGATGTGAAACATTCCAAAATCAACAACGACTTATTATTAAAAAAATAATTTAAAAAACATTTTCCAGGAGACCAAATTGTGAATCTAAACCATTCTCGAATTCCCTTGAACACGCACAAAAACTTTCATCAACATCGGTCCAGCCGTCTAGAAGGAGTTCAGTGACATACCTACACACTCACAGAAGAATTATATATATAAAGATAAAACATTTTATTTAAAATGAGAGTTTTCTTTGTCCTGAAAAGAACTGCGGCGGTCTGAGTTAAATACTGCACTGTAAGATCTTACACCCAGAGGATAAGCCGAGGAGGAAATTTATTTACCAGCGGGAAACGAAGTATCCGTGAGCTTCCAGTAACTTAGCTAGGTGCAGTTTAGCTTATGATCAATTTAATCCAATTTGCAGTAACGTTACGAGGCTTTGTGGGAAACTGGGCTTTGAAAAGGGTTGCCTTCAATAAAATATAACTCGATATTAAGTTACAGACGTGTCTTGTAAGGGATTAAATGTGATATACTGTAATATAGGTTCTGTAGAGATAGCGAATGTATGTTGATTTTAAGGGTAAATATTATTAAAAATTGTATTTTGATTATAGAATAATTTTAAGTTGCTTGTGGAAATACTTGTATACCATAATGATAAAAACTAATGTAATTGTCCCTTACCGATCTCCTAAACTGACTGTAGAGGTTAAAAAATAATTTATTAGAAGAGTCAAGTAAACAATTTTTAGGAATTATAACTATTTATCATATTTTATTTATTTAAATTCAATTTAAATATATTTATTACACATAACATATAAAATTTACATACATAACTAGCTTCCGCCCGTGACTCCGTCCGCGCAGATGTCGGTCTTCACGTGATAAAACTGAAAAAAAATTTTTTTAATGTATTTTTCCAGGATAAAAAGTATTCCATTTTATGCCCAGGATAATAAGGTATAATTATACCAAGTTTCATCGAAACCGAACCGTTAGTTTTCACGTGATGCCTGAACACACAGACACACAGACAGACAGACGGGATTTGGGATCGGATATGTGCCCAGTTGGCGATAGGCTTGCCACCTATCATATTGTGGGACTTACGGCCAATGTTAATAATATTTCTCTAAAGATGGATTTCAAGCAATCTAGATAGCTGCGTATCCGCCGGCCTATCCTACACCTAGTTGCCATATTTATCCTGGGCACAGATATGTTATTGGCAAGCGATAACTTAAAAATGGATCAAAATATCAATCTTGGACAGGAAGTTTTGGATAAGGATTGATTATAAATATTGGCTGTTAATGTCTTCGGCTAGTCGTGCGTGGTTGTGCCTCTGCCTACCTCTTCGGGGATATGGGCGTGAAGATACTTTTTTTTAGTTTATTAAATTAGTTTACGAGTTATATATTCAGAGTATCAAATAAGTACAAACATACGTACACAGTCTGGTAAATACATCACATTCCTTTGCACTGCACAGTCTAGTTAAAACATGGAGTAACGGTTCTATTTAAATGCCTAAACTAACGCTTTTTCAAACTACTGTAAGTCTTTTTAAATAAAACTAGTACTTCTTCAAATAACATATTTAATGCCAATCGCCTACAAAACACAACCATTAACACAACTTGCTTCGTTGAAAGTCAGGAACAAAGTGATTCTTAAAATTAGTTTCCAACCGTCGCGTCTTGTATCAAGTATTTAAAAGTCCACAAATTATCAACAATTATTATTAAAAATATGCACTAAAATATTTGAAATCATCACAATAGTCATAATAAAGTTTTATATACTAATTAAGTATCGAAGCGTAAAAGTTAGCGACACAGAACAAGTCTTCGAAATAATTACATTACTGAATTTATGGGGTCGTTACATCAGTTTGATTTATTATTTGGGTTTATCGTTTGCCATTTGTTGTCAAAAAATTATATATTGATCCCCAGATGCGTAAGTTTTTCAAGTGTTCGTTCGAATATCTTTAAAAAAAATATAGGGTGTTTGCCTTCCTGTATGACAGTTTGTAACAGGCGCTCATAACTTCGTCCTGTTCTAGTAGCAAATCTCGATACTGAGGGTCGTTACTTCCTAATGTTATTGTATTCCTAATATTATTATATACTCACCGGAGAACGGTGCTGGTCCTCCCATATCCTTCCTAAAGCATGGAATCGCAAACTTTCTAAGCAATGTGACCGTAAGAAAGCACTAGTTGAAGACTAGTTAAAGGGTAGATTGTAATTTATTTAATGGCAGCCCTTTTATATAATCGGAAAATTTATTGTAAAAGTGTATACATTTGCCGACGACGAGACACACGCACACCAAGATTGTTTTTATTCCTCCTATATGATGTATATCACAATTTCTTTCTAATGAATGTAAATTCATCTGAACATTTTCAAAAATGTACTGGAAAGTAACGGAATATTAATTACTTTGATTTTTCGCTCAAGGAAACTCTTCTGCCTAATGGTTACCTTGAGTTACCTGAGTACCTATCACATTGAATAAAATTTTATATTACATGAATCCAGCATTTCAGGATTTCAGGTAAATGAAGTTGTTCACTTGCTTAAACTTCAGTTTGCTTGTATGATCAACTGTCATCACTGTTTTTTTTCTTAATAATTCCTTCAAGGACACGTAGCTCAACTCAAAGATCAAAGGTTTACTGGAAATACGTCACAAATATATATCTGCACGTTGGAGTGACAAAATGAAGAAAATAGAGGAACCACAATGGTCACAAACAGCACGAGATCGTGAGACATGGCTAATTTTAGATGAAGCATTCACCTGAGAGGGGTTTCTAATTTAAAATAATTATAGTTTATTCTTATTTTTTAAGATTTTTTTCAGTTTTTTGTAATTAATTTATACATTTAATAGCTTCTTAAATTTAAACTTTATAATTACTATGTTTGAACTCTGTGAGTCGTTATTTTTTTATATTAATTCATTAGTCTAAGATAACACCGTACAGGCTAAAGATATTTAAAAGACAGATAGAGCCTCTTAAGTGACTAAGTAAGTACATTCTTGAAATTAGTATTTACTTATATATTTTGCTGCAAGTGCAATTTGCCAACTTTAGATTAATTATAGTTATTTGAAAATTGAATTACCGTGTTATTTGACTTCAGCAACAACAACAAGAAAAGGTATTTTAAGTTTAATAAAGTACTAAGTGTAATTGCAACGCCTTTGATTTTGTTATTCATAAACACTGACATACAAACAAACACAATACAAACAAAGTCTTCTATTTGGAAGACAGAGCTTTTATAATTTCATTTATTACCAATTAATTTTAAACAGATTGTAGAAAATGCCAACAAATACGTAAAAACGTCACTTACAAAGTCATTTTCTGCTGTCTGCCCCATGTCATATGCAACGGAATTTGATGCATTGTTTTTAATAGGTGATTTAAGATAAAGGTTTAAATGTATAGAAGCTTGTCCCCAGTGCGCAGATGAGACGGGCTGCTAGTTTATAAATCCATAAGGAGAATACCTCAGTTAGCAATTTCGTTACGAGTAATAACAATTCCATAATGCATGAACTTTCGGAACTGAGTGTAAATAAATATCAAGTATAGTGCTACTATTTATATTATGCGCTTCAGCTTTACACTTTTTTTTAAATTGGCTGACCTAATCTAAATTTAAGCGAAATGAAAATGAAATTATATATTTGCGGAATATGACGTGTGGTAAAAATTTGTTACAAAGATATTTAAGAATAAATTATATTCTACCACATTGTGGTGTGCAAATATTTAATTAAATTTAAAGAAGTTACATATTTATATACATTTCAACATTTAAATCGCAACACTTACATATTTAATAGACATATTATTTATTTATATGTTTAGTAACTATCCTATTTACCGTACACTACCACCGTTTCCAAACCTGGCCAGTCAGGAGAAGAAACGGCGAAACAAACTCTTCGGCAACCATGATTTTATTATCGTTGCTTCAGAATCGATGAAAGTGTTATTTTATTTCAAAGAATATGTCAGCCAGGATCTAATAATGCAATCATTTCTAAAATTTCTATGAAAAAAAACAATGTTTTTGAAATGAAAGTTTTTTATGTATCATTCTTTAACCGAAAATGGCGTACCTATTGCTTGATTTAGGAAATATTTATATTAAAAAGTTAGAAATAGAGAATTTTTTAAGAATTTATAGGCAGTAGGGCACCGGAAATGAAAGCGATATAGAACTGGACGGAAGCATCTGGTGCATGCAGTTTCATAATAGTTTTATATTCTATTCAGTTCATATTAAGTCTACTGGTATTCGATAGGTCAGACAGAATAAGAAGCTATTTTCTTTGAATTCTAACTAAGTCTTTTATATGACTCATCCGCCTTGATATCCGCCGTTTCTTTATTACCAAAGACAAAGTGACAGAAATAGTTGTAAACTGTAAAAAAGTTTAGCCTGTTCAGATGATTTCGAATTGTTCAGACGTTCTCTACTGACGCTAATAATAAAAGTAGTAAAGTTGAAGATTAAGGTTATAAGTAGCAGGAAGAAGAGTATGCAAGTCCAGTAGTACAGAAGTGTTCGAAAAAAAATTTTTTTTAGGATATTGTAAGTCGAAAAAGCAGACGGACCTAGAGACACAAAAGTTGGAAATGGTGCATTGCCAACCTTAGGCCGGGATGTTAGGCCTAGAGCAAAAGTAAGTTTGGCGGCCACCTTACCCTTTACATTTAAACAGCAAGCGATGACATTATGGCAGCAGGGGTAGGTGGGGCGGTGGTACTAATCCAGGCGAGTCGCTGTGAGTCTCTACTACCTAGTCAGATGTCACGGTGCTACTGACGGTAAGCCTATGCTCGATTTTTACGAGCTGCCTGGCATAAGAATGCAGATGGTCTATTCTGCAAAGGAGCCCGGACCAACACGAGGGAAACGTCTTCAATAATTTCACACTAACCGACTTGTCGAACTTTGTTTCGCCCAACACATAATAAAAATAAAATGTAACAGTTTGTATATACAGGAAAATGTTGGCATTTTTTTAAATCTTATTATTAATAGAATTCAAATAATAATCTATTTATTATACAAACTTCACTCTTGTTAGGTAAAGGTATTTCGAAATATTACTTTGGATGAAATTTTTTTTGAAAGTCAGCTTAAAATTAGCTGAGCAGTTCTTTACTAATCGTAATTTGGCACACACTCTGTCTACTTGTCTGCAAGGGACTTGGAGTGAAGTTATGCATGCTGTATATATAAGATGACCTATACGTTCTCATACTCCTTATATTCCGGGTTAGTTAGCTATGAAAGAATAGAATAGAATATATTTTTATTCAAAATGAGTACACTTGTACATTTTTTGAACGTCTTAAACTTACTATTTAATATTTGCTACATTAAAAAAACACTATATTATCAAAAATAATAATTCCACAATCATAAAATATCATAATTTAAATTTCAATGTCAAAAGCTATTTATTCAATAATAAAAATATGTCAAATAAATAAATTAAAAAAAAAACAAATTAATTACAAATTAAAATGTCAAAAAATATATATATAATAACTAAAAATAATGTCAATAATCATAAAAAAAAATTATTACATATAGTTAAAAATATATTTTTTATCATCCCTTATCAATCATTATTATTATTAAGAATTTGTCCATACATTATTATCTTTAAAATATTCTTCTGTTTTATAATATGCTTTTCGCAAAAGAATACTTTTTACACATGCTTTGAATTTCTTCTCACTTAAATTTGTAATTTCCTCAGGAATTTTATTATAAAACCTCACACAAGCACCAATAAAGCATTTGGACGTTTTTTTTAATCTAAATTTATGTACAGTAAGCTTATTTTTATTTCTTGTATTAAAACTATGAATATCTCTATTTTTTACAAACAAGTCAATGTTTTTTCGGACATACATAATGTTTTCATAAATGTATTGACTAGGTACAGTCATAATATTAATTTCTTTAAATAACTGTCTCAAAGATGCCCTACTGTCTAAATTATATATAGCTCGTATCGCTCTTTTTTGTAAGATGAAAATTGTATTGATATCAGCTGCTCTTCCCCGAAAGTAAGTTCCTCTGAAAGTAAGTTGATTACGTCTGTATTGCTAAACTGCAAAACTAATGGCTTTGAAAGATGTAAGGGATGATTAATAAATAATAAATAAATATCTCTGGACAAAATACACAAATTGAATCTAACCCCAAAGTAAGCAAATTATATGCTTGTGTTATGGGTGTTAGTCAACGATACTATTACATAGAAATACTTAAATAAATACCAGAATAAATTTAATAAACACCCAGACCCGGAAATGCAGACATCTAAATGTTCATCACACAAATGCCTGCCCCCGTTGGGAATCGAACCCAAGCCTCGCGGTTCGTCGATGCAGTTAGGCGAGTACGCTAGCCACTCGACCAACGAGGCGGTCAAATTATGATTAGTTGTAAAATTTGTTAATTGAAACAAAAAATAATAATTTTGCACTAGATTTGTCTCTTTACATTAATTGAGTTATCTACAATTTTACTGTAAGTATATATAGACCATATAAGAGATACTTCTTATGCATCTGATTTAAGATTAAATTTACCAGTGAATCTGAACACGGCGAATCTATCGGAAGAAACTAGACAATCTTAGTATCTCATTATGCGTCAATGGACCAAGTTTGCTAATTATTTTTCTTGTGGTAGCTATTTTCAGCAGAGATTTTCATTAAGACAAAAACTTTGAAAATGTAGGAAATACAGCACTTTGTTTTTTCTCATACAAAACTATTAGGAGCTCTCAACATCAATATTATTAAGCGGTACGAAGTTCGCCCAGTTTAAAATAAAATGAAATAAAATAAGCCTTCATTGTAGTTTGAATTTTTTTTTCAGGGAAGAAGCACTCGGGTCTTCTGATGGTAAGAGATAACCGTGGTCTACAGACACTATAGATGTTACAGATCTGTCGCAGTCCTGCCACGAAGATTGTGTAAGTGGCTACCCTACCCTCCGTAAAGAAACATGCGATAGTCATTTAAGCAATAGGAAAAGGTACAGCGGTGAATCCCTACCCGTGCAAGTTACTGCACAAAACTCTACCAGCAGAGGTCTCGTTGGTTACCCAGACTTTTACCAGTGCTTGCCTCTTATGAGCTTTATTTATAATTTTCTCTACAACACGTTTAAGGTTTGTGCAGTAATATATTTGAGTGGGATTGCCTTAGGCCATCGCGTAAATCTATCGATGACGGTGAGGCTGTAATCAAAAGATATTGGTAATGATCCTATAATATCCAGGTGTATGTGAAAGAACCTGACGGAAGGAGTACGGAAAGTGGAAAGTGAGGAAGTAGTATGTCGTGAAATTTACTCTTTTGGCAATCTAGACATTGCCTGGTCCACTTTCTTACAATCTTTGCGAATCCCTGGCCAAACGAATCTCTGTGTATCCAGTCGCACTGTAGCTGCGGTTCCGAGATGATTACACGGCCTTACGTAGTGATGGAACATCATAAGGTCTAGGAGGTTGACAAGAAATATCACAATATACAGACAATTCACAATAAGATGTTTTTAATTTCTGTAGATTGAGAGCAGATGCGCCTTCTAGATGAGTTCGCATTTCAGGATCTTGTCCTTGAAGTTATGCGAGATTCTGATAATCGATTTCGTCTATCTCTTCCACTCGAGACAGAGCATCGGCTACGACATTTTCTTTGCCAGATAGGTTTGAAGTCTATAGTAAACTGGGATATAAAGTCCTAATATCTAAATTGCCTTGGAGAACACTTATCTTTGTTTTTCGAAAATGCAAATATGAGAGGCTTTTGGTCAGTGAAGACTGAAAATATTCTTGCCTCAATCATATGGCGGAAATATTTGATGGACTCGTGTACAGCAAGTAGCTCCTTGTCGCAGGGACTGTACCTCTTCTGAGCTGTATTTAACTTCTGCCAGTAAAAAGCAAGTTGTTCCCAAGAGATTTTCCTCTTTTGCTGTAAAACAGTTTCTTTAACTAAATCCGAAGCATCTGTCACTATCGCCAGTTCTGCTGTATAGTCCGGATGAGCACCTACAACCTACAAGTGTATTTTGTGAGAATCAATAACGAAATAAAAGAAACTGTGTTTATTATTAAATTAAATGTTGAATATATATTTCATTGTCGTAAAGTGATATTAAAACAGAACGCTACGTTTACGTAGAATAACAACAGCATCATAAAATATAATATTTTTATTACGTAATTTCAAAATAATACGCGTTCCAATGATAACTTGAAAAACCAGGGCCGGATTAACCACGCAGTAGTTACATTTTACTGGAACAGGTGCTACTTTGCGAAAATTAAAGCTTTGCCACCACCAAAGCCAAAGCACGAATATAGTCCGAGCTCGGTAAAGAATCGAACGTGTCATGTCCTTTGTCAACCTTGCCGAAGAACTCACCACAAAGTACTCTAACTCGTACTCCGTAACATGATTAAATAAACAAATAAATTAATGTTTTCCCGTTATTACGAATTTTCAACAACAATCGAGTTGCACAGACTTCTGCAATAGATTTATAATACGATTACAAATAATGAATACTGGGGTATTTGATTATGTAACGATCGATCGATTGACCATCGTGATCGAACGATCGAATCGTGATCGAACGATCACGATGGTCGATTTCCTGAAATGCAGCGATGTCAAGATGAACATACGTTGAGTACGAGTTGGTGTTCTTTGTGGTGAATTCTCCTACACGGTTGGCGAAGGACATGACAAACTCGATTGTTTCCCTAGATTTTGGTTTAGTCGAGGTAAACGTTACGTTAAGTTTGTCATATTCTGTGTTACTTAGAATGTTTTCCGTCACGGCATTCCAGTGGTGTTTCGCGGAATTAGCAAAATAAAGACTTTTTTTACACTGTTAAACATTTCGATAGTAATTTTACAAAAAGTTTTTACTCACAACATAAAATAATAATACAATTCTGTGTTGTAAATTTACTACACAATTAATTTCAACTCAATATGGAAAATTACAAACCATTTGTAGAAATTTACCACACAATTATCGGAAATTCGCTTAGCAAAAATACAATACAAATAGTGTAATTTTACACAACAAATTCTGTTGAAAATAGTTTGTAATTTTAATATGAAGTATTGTAAAGTTACTACCAATTCATTTCAATTCCATATCAAAAATTTACAAAACATTTATTGAAATTTACCAAACAATTCGCTTAGCTAAATTGCAATACAAACATTGTAATTTTACCCAACAAATTCTGTTGAAAATGGTTTGTAATTTCAAAATTAAATATTGTAAATTTACTACACAATCAATTTTAACTCAATATTGGAAAATTACAAAATATTTGTGAAATTTACTAAACGACTATCAGAAATTCGCGTAGTAAAATTACAATTATTGTATTATAATTTTACCCAACAAATTCTGTTGAAAATGGTTTGTAATTTCAAAATGATATATTGTAAATTTACTACACAGTAAATTTCAACTCAATATCGAAAAATTACTATTTTTTTATTATATTTTCACCAAACAAATTCTGTGGATAATGGTTTATAATTTTGATGTATTATAAATTTACGATGCAATTAATTTCAACTCAGTTTAAAACAAGACAAGGTACTTTTTGTAAGATCGAATGGTGTTGTTTTGTAATTTACTTGTCAATTAGCCTGGAATTGAATTTGTGTGAAAGAATTTATGTGAGAAAAATGTTTTAAAAATTGACACCGGCAGAATTCTTTGGTTAGATCGTTTATTTGATCTAGCCTCATAAGGTAAACTTGAATGTGTTCTAAGTATAACATGCAATACAAATAGCTCGCGTACGGTAAGTACCTGACATTTTTCATAAAGCTCTTTGTTCGAGTAGAAATATGGAAGAAAATTCATAACCTTCGAAACCGATCTTTGTGCTCTCTCAAGTTTAATCATATTGGTCTTGGAAGCTCCACCCCACGAGGACACACAGTAAGTTAGTAATGACTGGCAAATGGCTTTATATATTATCTTTAATATTTTTTTATCTGAGACATGTCTAAGTTTTTTGAAAATAAATATATGTATATATAAATATAAAGGCAATTTAAACAAAACCGGTCAAGTGCGAGTCGAACTCGCCCATGAAGGATTCCGAAGTAGCAAACATCATAATATAAATGATCATTCTGTTAATACTTTTCATATTTTATTTCATACAACCTATACAGTGGTTGCAGCTTACGTCACTTTTGCAAATTGCGCAATTCTAAACTGTCTTCTCTTAACAGTTAAGTACAACTATTTTAAGTGTTGATGTTACAGTACCTATTAAAAAAAACGATTAACAAGATATTATAGTTCAAATCAATATGCGTTGGAAGTTTACATAGTAATGTATGTCATATATATTGTTTTTTAGTGTTGTTGTTTTCTTATTTTAGAAGTTACAGGGAGGGGAAACATATTTTACCACTTTGGAATTGTCTCTCGCGCAAACTATTCATTTTATAAAAAAATGGTATTACCAAGTCTCAACATCATAGTTATTAATTATATACTTATATAACATTGTTTGCCGCAATTTGAAAGTCATCGTACTATCTGAGCGAATTATTTTGCGAAGCGACTAAAAAAACGCCCAGTCAATTGAATTTTGTTGAAAGAAACTATAAACAAACAAAAGGTTACGAGACGTAGCAGTTTCCTTAATCTGGCCCTGGAAGGAATATAGCAAATTTTGACCCCCGTTTGCTTGTTACGTCTTGTTGAATAAGCAATGAGCTTAGTGGCAGCTGGAATGATATTTTACGTTTAGGGTGAGGTATAATTCAGGATGCTCCAATTTGTTATAAGATTACAATTTTATGAAAACTTAACTGACGACGCAAGATCGTGCATGGAAAATAAACGGTTTGCTACACATTCATATGGTTTCTTCTTATATGGGTTCTCCTCGTATGGATGTCGCGCTTGATTGAAGAATATAGGCTACTGCTTTACTGCCAAATGGCTATCACTAGATGGTAGAACTCGAAAGGTTATCCCTAACTTTTGTATATTCCTGCAGCCATACCGTTGGTATTCATCGTGGTCTCAGTGTCTCTTTCAATTAAATTTTGGTATTGTAGTAGATACACTTCTTACGTAAAAATTTTAATGTTACCATTTAAAAAAAAAGTCGGCCTCACGCACGAAGGGTTCCGTACTATCATTTATAATAGAAAATTACGTTTATTGTATCCCATACAATGGCTCCTCCCCCCTTTAATGTTTACTTTACTGTTATTAAATATTTATTTTGAAAGGTAATATACAAGTAAATATTCTGTGTAAATTTGAAGCATCTACCTGTTACCGTTTTTAATGTTTATCAAAAAACACATTATTGTATAGGCGACCCCCTAAATTTTTTTTTTAATTTTTTAATTTTTGTTGTTATAGCGGCAACGTAAATACATCATTTAGTGAAAATTTCAGCTTTCCAGCGGTTTATGAGATACAGCCTGGAGACATACAGACAGACAGATAGCGGAGGCTTAGCAACAGGGTCTGTTTTTACCCTTTGGGTACGGTACCCTAAAAAGAATGCTCCTTGGTCACGTACGTTTGTTTCCTATCATGGGAAATACGCCTGCTTTTAAGCTTCCCAATCAAAAAAAAGAAAAAAAATAGATATGGGATAATTCAGTGAAAAAGCACACGGATCTCGTGAAGAGACAGTCTTGGCCTTTAGACACCATAGATGCTACAGGTACGTCACTCACCTGCGGCCGGGACTATTTTGCAAGTCTACCGCCTACCATATCTATGGGCCCGGAACACGACCGAGCCATTATGCTGGCAGGAATAGGTAAAGCGATAGATCTCTACCGGGCAAGTTGCTATACAACACTCTACCACCAGTAGTTTTGTATTGACCTATATTTTAACCTGTGCTCGCCTCTTCTAATTAGCGGACTCTCGGACCAACATGGGGAAAATATAGACCATATTTGTTGCATAAATACGAAATATAGCAGACTGGATATCTTGATAATAAGAAACATAAAAATGAAGATGTTATTGGTTTGATTGATGTGATTTCATAATGTTGAATATGAAATTAATTTAAGACGTACCATTTAATAAATTTAAAAAAATATATTAAATTTAGGTTGTAGGATATCAGAATATTTAGAAGCCCCTCATACAAATCATACGTGTAATATTTTTTTAAGAAAAAAGTCAAGCGCGCTGAGTTTCTTCAGGATCTTCTCAGAGCACGTAGCGCACAAATACATTCAATTCAATTCTAGAAAAATGTTCGAAGATTTAAATTTTAAAATTAATCTTGGTTTAGTGTTGATGCCAAAGAAGTTACAGTAGGTTTTTAAAAAAGTTAGTAAATTGGATTCGATTCCTGTGTCGGGCAACAAAAAAATAATATTTTCAGTTTTCAAATAAAAATAACATTGCCGGGATTGGATATGTACTCGATTGTGCCTCTGCCTACCTCTTCGGGGATATAGGCATGAGGATAATTTTTTTCTCGTGGTTACTCAAATCATTGAATTATTTCTTATTAACAAACTATGTGTGCTACCAAAACATCAGGTTTTGAGTATCATGTTCCCAACTGGTTTACAGATAAACTCCTAACTCAATATGTTCAGTCGGTAAGAAAGCCTCATACATTCCAATTTTCCAACACATTATACAACTTTCTCACTAAACTTTTCGAAAGCATGTTCTAATAAGTTTTCTCTCAAATAGAATTACAGTCCAATTTAAAGTTTGGACATACTTCACATACATTTTCGGTTGGGCGAATTAAACTACAGCGGACCGAAGTCATTTTAGGACATTGTGTCAAAAAGGTTTTTTTTGAGTGAAACTTCTTTAGAATCGTTGTGATTTCAAAACGAGTGCAATGGAAAAACTACAGGTAAGAGACACAAATATATGTTCATCTCATTTTTTTGTCGATTTACTGAAGTTTCACTTCTATCCTGTGTGAATCGCACACACACCTTTTTATACATACCGACATAATTTTATATTTATAAAATAATTCGTTGTTATGAATAAACATTAGGGGCATATTTATTAGCGATCCCTTTTCAAACCGAATGGTCGTTGTAGTCCTCTTTTCACCCTCTTTTTTCACTATTTTTGTGAGAAAAACTTGCAGAAGCCGCTACTTATGTTCATCTGCAACAAAAAGACTAATTACCCTTGTAACATTTTATTGGTCCAGGTTCAAAAATTGGTAGAAAACGGTACAGGGAGCTTACCTCTTTCTAAACTTAAAAATTTAACTGTTCGTATGACATTCAAAAAGATTTGTTAAAATGGTACCCATGATGGTATTGAACCTGATACCATCAAATTCTGATTGTGATAAACATTGATTTTAAGATTTTTAGTAGTTAGAGAGTGGGGGGAAGGGAAATGTTTTACTATCTATCAAACAATTGACTTTGAGAATAAATAATTTTAGAAATATGAATTCATTTTTAAAATCATATTTAAAGACTACTTGTAGTTTCACTTTCATGTATAATAAAAATGTATAAGAAAAAAGTAATGATGAGAAGGAATTTTCTTCCTCGCCATTACTTTTTTCTTCTTTAAAAATCATAAAGCAGTTTACAGAGTACAACTACTGAATTTCAACGGTGCCCTCTTTATAGCTTGGGAATAAAGTCGGTTTGACTTGAATGACAAGAGTTGATGAATTATATTAATTTTCCTTCCTTCCTTTCCTTAGTTTAATTACAAGTGATTTTAACCCCGTAGTTCGATTAACTGGAAAAGAAAAGCAGACAGTTGTCTGCTAGCTTGTGATATTTGTCGTGGCCAATGAACAGCACAGATGTTAAGCGTCATCCAGACGGATGTAAGCACACCCCAATTACGCCTTCCACTACCTTAGTGGACCTAGGTGGAAAGTTTGTTTTAAATAGGACAATCAAAATTTGGATTATAACTACGTTCCACACGGTTGCAAACCAATGTTTACAACCAATGACTTAATCCGTGTGGAACCCCTATTAAAAGTATGTCGCCATCCTGTGGCCGAAGTATTAAGCCCGATATGTAAGTCTTATAGCTGTCCAACACTCTGCATCATAGTACGACAGTTCAAAATGTCAGTGACAATGGCGGCAAGAACAGGTAAAGCAGTAAACGTCTCCCGGGTTAAGTGCTGTTTCTTACTACAGTCTATTTATTTCAGATTTTTTTAACCAACTTAAAAAAAGAGGAGGTTCTCAATTTAGCTGTTTTTTTTATTATTTTTGTATATTTATTACGCGATTACTGGGCCTAAAGCCAACCGATATACATCAATGATGAGGTCGTTTAGATTAGTGAAAATGTATGTACTTTTATGTATAACTAAAAAACAACTAGTCGGATCATGACAAAACTAAAAATGAGACCGCCTTAAAATCGTGACTTTTTGACTAATTAAGAAAAAACATAACATCGCAACTAGGTACCGATGAAATAGGTGCAGACGGTTTTTATAGTTTTACTGCGCTTAATTATAACTTATGAGGTCTTGGTAGAAATGACCAATTTACCCTTAGCTTTTCAAGCTATCTGATAGGTAGACAGATGGTCTATTCAACACAGGGTACCCGAATCAGTATAAAGAAAATAATACTTAAAAATAATGAAATAACGTAGTTTTACTGTTCGAAACGAGTTTCATAAAAAATCGATTAGCAACAAAGTAACTTAAAGGTATAAATTAAAAGTAGGCTATAAAAACGCCAACCCGGACAGCAGAACCCCCAGTATTTTACTACTTAAGTTAAGCCATTTCGTTGTGGGCGGTAAAGTGAACGGCTACAAAAAACCCACTCAATACGATGAGTACTTAAGTAAGAATTTGCTTACGGTAATGTCCATTTAACTAGTTTATGCCTGTTGTTTTTCTGCAAAATTAATCCACCTCTTGAGTCGAAGATCTTTATCAACATTTCAGCAGCTTAAATAAAAACATAATACCAATGTCACAAGGATTCTTTAATTAGATGGTAAAAAAATAAACAAATTGTTGTGTAAATTGGCTGCAATTTTTTCTAAGGTACACAAAAATGTTCATGCCTTTTTCAAGGTATCTAAGGTGGGGTGATAAGAAAAATGGTCGTCAACCCCAAATGCCGTAGCAGTCAGCTTCCAAATTGTAGGATGTTAAGTCTTTTGTGTACGGCAACGGCTACCATAATCACCCCAGGAACTTGACGGTGCCATACACTTAATGATTGATGAAAATGGGTAGAACAGGTTATGGTACCAATTCGAGACATTTATCTCAAAAGTAGTCCTGTTTACAGTACGCATTCTTCAGGTCAAGTCATTCCCGGAGAAGACACCGATAATCGACTACCAAGCGTCTCCATTCCTACAGACATGCCCAGCTTCTCAATTTTCATTACTCTTATTAACCGCATCGCTTTTGTTATTAGATGACAAAACGCTAGATATTTTTTTGAAAAACTGTTAAGTCACTTTTCGTTAGAGTTTCACAAATTAAAGTGTAGAACTCCAACTACAAATCTAAGCTAGTTTTCCTCAAAGTGTTGGTCCCCTTGTTGGTCCAGGCTCCATTGCAGAATAGACTATCTGCCTTCCTCCAAGGCAGCTCGTAAAAAGCGAGCATAGGTTTACCGTCACTATAACCGTGATATCTGACTAGGTGGTAGAGTTTCGCAGCGACTCACCCGGATTGATACCACCGCCTTACTTATTCCTGCCGCCATAACATCATAACGTGTTCCGGTTCGGAGGGCAAGGTAGCCGGTAAACAAACATACTTTTGCTCGAGGTCTAACATCCCGGCTCAGGTTTGCAACGCACTATTACTACCTTTGGTGTCTCTAGGCGGCGTGAATTTCTTACCATCAGGAAATTCGTCTGCTTGTTTGCCTTCCAAAAAAAAAATTAGATATTTCACATCAAAATAAGTCAACCTTATACTTTAGTCATATGGAAATGCAATTCCAAGGCCGTGAGCTAACCATGTATAAGAGTTCAATTCAGAAATTTGTTAACATATATTGTATACATACTCGTATATTCCTTTTAGGAGTTTATCGATGTCTAGGGCGGGAGCTCGGGTGTCTCAGCGACGACGTGATGTACCTTACAACTCTGTAATTGCATTCTAGTGGATGCAATTTGTTCGATAAATAGAATTTAGAATAGATGCATTTGTTAAACGATGGTAAATTTAAGAAAACTGAAATACGTTAATGGTAAGTGTACTTGCCATTTACGTATCAAGTAGGTTTTTTTTATGACAATAGAAGGCAAACAAGCACACGGGTTTCCTGATGGTAAGAAATTCACGCCGGCTAGAGATACCAAAGGTAGTAATGGTGCGTTGCCAACCTGAGGCTGCGATGTTAGGCCTCGAGCAAAAGTAAATTTACCGGCTACCTTACCCTCCGAAACGAAACACGTCAACGGCAAGCATTGGACGTTTAGGTGGCAGGAATAGGTAAAGCGGTAGTACCAATCGGGCGAGTCGCTGCAAAACTGCCACCTAGTAGGATGTCACGGTGCTAGTGACAGTAAGCCTATGTTTGCCTTTTACGAGCTGTCTGTCAGTAAGGCAGGTGATTTATTCTGCAAAGGAGCCCGGACCAACACGGGAAAAATCTTAATTCTACAAAAGTAAAAGTAAGTTGTGCTTACTGCTACAAAACAGACATTTAATTTGTCTACCATTTTTATGTCTTTGTTTATACTCGACTTAGTGTGATAGTATCTTATTCTGTCAACAAAGTTTAGGCTGTCCTGGCAGACATCCCTCTCATGTCGAAGGCGTGCCAAGTTTTTGTGTAGCGACGCCAAATGTTTTTCGTGTCAGGGTTATTTCATTACTAGAAATGGAGGAGAGTGTTTTGTAAGCATGTTTTTAATGAAAAAGTTTACCTTGCCAAGTAAATATTAAAGAATTTTTATGAAGTTTCTTTTGTGTTTGATTACAAAGTTCCATCACACAATAAGTAGGCATGGTGTAAAGCTAGGTAAGAAAACACTAGTTTGTTTAAAAAAAGTATTTGTAACTTTTGCTTATAAATCTAAAGTCAGAAAAAATAATAATATGATGAATAACTTGATGTAAAAAAGTATGTCTTTAAAAATTGTATACATTAAAAAAAATATAATATTATGTTATGTTATAATATATATAAATATATTATGTTTATAGAAATATATGTTTATTTACCTAAAAGAAATTGTGATAAAGACTTTGTCAATACAAGGAATCAAAATAATCTTGTTGTGCATATTTCTAGTAGAGTAAGTAATTTTTTCACGGGCCAATGTGTACGGTTTTAAAATAAACTTCTTGGTTGTATAAAAAAAACATACATACATATCTTCACGCCAAGTCTCTTAAGGAGTAAGCACAGAGTATAGAGTGCCAGATGCTGGAAAACCTGTCTGGCTTCTTTTACATTCATTATCCTTTTCATACAAACACGCCGGTTTCGGAGACTCTTGACACCACCCTCGAATAATATCCAAGTGATCTAATCGTGAAATGTCAACCTTGGTCTCCCCGGGTACCTATACATCCACATTCGCATTGTATATCTACTTTGTGAAATACTATCCAACTAATAAATGCAAGCAATGTGTTAAATTGAAATTACATGGAAAATGTTATTATACCATTGCTGAATATTTAGTTAATAAGAGCACTTGGGATTAATTGATCCTCATTCTAATCTCTTATAAATATATTGTTTGAATACTTTAATAATAATTATTGTACGAAAAGCCCTCCGAGTTTCTTGCCGTGTCTTCTAAGTGTGTGGCCGCGTTCCGATCCGGTGGTAGATTTTAGTATTTTATCCCGTGTTGGTCCGGGTTCCGTTGCAAAATACACCATTTGCCCTCCTGCCCAGCAGCTCGTAAAAGGCGAGCATAGGCTTACCGTCACTAACAACGTGACATCTGACAAGGTGGTAGAGTTTCATAGCGACTCACCCGGATTGGTACCACCGCCTTACCTATTCCTGCCGCCATAACGTCATGACGTGTTCCAGTTTGGAGGGTAAGGTAGCTGGTAAACTTACTTTTGCTCAAGGCCTAACATCCCGGCCTCAGGTTGGCAACGCACCATTACAACTTCTGGTGTTTCTAGGCGGCGTGAATTTCTAACCATCAGGAAATCCGTCTGCTTGTTTGCCTTCCAATATCATAAAAAAATGCACTAAGGCGCGTCACAAGTGCTTTTTGTATCGTTAATAAATTATTTTCTAATTTTTAATTTCTATGCTTGTTTAATGTGTATTAGTGTATACTCATTTTGATACTATAGAAAACCGTAATTTATGAAACGTAAATATACAACCCCGCTTTGTAAAAAAATTCGTGTTATGTAATAAAGTCAGATTGTAAAACACATCGTAGTAGTATAGAAGAAAGTGCTTGATTTAAATGGCATATATAATATTTTTGTGAACAGGGTTTACGTTTAGTTGCTTTAGGTATTTTTAGGTGTTCATATTTGATACAAATGTAAGAAGTGTAAGGATGTTCGGTATAAATACTTGTAGTAAAAAAAAGCACCTTTACGCCCATATCCCCGAAGAGGTAGGCAGAGGCACAACCAGGGCACCCACGACTAGCCGAAGATACTAAGTCCCACAATGTGATAGGTGGCAAGCCTATCGCTAATCGGGCACATATCCTATCCCGAGCAACATTTTTTTATTAGAAAATGTGAAAAGCCCAGTTTTCTTGTCGTTGCCCGACCCGGGATTCGAACCCGGGACCTCATGCAGTAAAGTCCAACCACTGAACCGCTAGACCACAGAAGCGATATAAATAAAAATATATAAATAAAATAAATACTTGTACATGTTTAAAGTATGCGCTTCGGCTATATTCGTCAAGATGCGGGAATCCGAATATATTTTAAAGATATCTATATATAAAATTTTCATCTCATAATTAATCATTTCACTTAAATTTAGATTAGGTCAGCTAATTCAAAAATAAAAGTATAAAGTGTAAAAAGTGTAAAGCCAAAGCGCATAATTTAAATAGTAGTACTGTGCCTAGTACTAATATGTAAATGGAATTAGTATTTTTTATAACATTGGACGGCAAACAAGCAGACGGATTTCTTCCCGAAATTCCCGCCGCCTAGAGACACTAAAGGCGGTGATAGTGCGTTGCCAACCAGAGGCCGGGATGTTAGGCTTCGAGTAAAAGTAAGTTAACCGGCTACCTTACCCTCGGAACCGGAACACGCCATGACGCTATGGCGGCAGGAATAGGCAAGGCGGTGTGCACCAATCCGGGCGAGTCGCTGCTAAACTCTACCACCTAGTCAGATGTCACGGTGTTAGTGACGGTGAGTCTATGCTCGCCTTTTACGAGCTGCCGTGCACAGGAAGGCAGATGGTCTATTCTACAAAGGAGCCCGGACCAACACCGGGAAAAAACGGGGGTATGTCCTAAGTTAAATATGGTATCATGTCTGTACTACATTAAACGAAAACCTTTCTAAAAAAACTCGGTGCAAGTTAGTCCGCAAAATTTTAAGTATCTCGCAAAGTAAGAAAATAATGTTTACAATCACAATATTCAGGTTAAAAGTAGATACCAAAGTCGGTATGCCTGTAACTCATATCGTTCTAATATTAAATTTAATCTTTAAAACTTGGAAACGGGTAAAGCATAAATTTGTTCCAACTTGTCTCATTACTTATCTAGTTCACGCGGTGGACTCTACAAGCTATAAACAAGGATGTTACAGAGCTCTGTTACCGTCGTGTAATCGAAACTATCTTACATCCAAAATAAAGACATATCTAACGAAATTTATTATCATTATTATTTGTAAATTACTGTAATTATTATAATATAATTTCGACATGTTGGATTAGTGACTTCATCATGTAGGTACTCAAGTATGTATCATAAAAGGTTAAGTACAGGTTGGTGATAT
>NJDD01002632.1:570-11685 GCA_002245505.1 Calephelis nemesis
CCTGCTGCCGTCACGCGTGACGCACCTGGTCGTACGGCGACCACCGCTGTTCGAGTTTCACGCGGGGGACTATGTATTCGTCAATATCCCTGCAATTGCTGCCCACGAATGGCACCCCTTCACCATCAGTAGCGCGCCTGAGCAGGAAGGTAACAAATATAATGAGCAACGTTTCTCATCTGCATTACGCTTACCCACCTTCCTCTCACCTCTATTGATAGTGATAATTTGCAGAATAACGATGATGTTACTCGTAACAAGATAAAGTGGCCGCGTTCCGATCGGGTGGCGGTTTTTAGTATTACATATATAGACTATTCACAAATGCCTCATGTAAGGTCTAATTGGAATAAAAGAATTTCTATTTTATTCTATTCAATAAATAAACTTAATTTGCTACAAGACGATAAACAATATTTCAACGGGACATTTGCTTGACTTCAAGACGTGTGCTTTCACTCTGATCCCTAAAAACTCCTAAAAGAAATTCGCTTTTAAATTTACAAAAAAAATACAACACCAGATAACTCCATAAACTTTTTATTCACAGCTAGCTGTTCCAGCGAACTTCGTTCCATCCGTTAATTTTGTACAAAAAAAATTAAAATATTGTTCTTCCTATTTACCTCAAAAGATAAAAAGTATCCTATGTCCGACTTCTGGTTCTAAGCTACCTCCCTATCAATGGTCAAACAAATCTGTTTGGATGACTTCGTTTGTGATAATGTCGTGTCGGTGTCGTGACGATATTGTAACGATGTCGTCACTGTCTCACGACCGTGATGACGTTTAGGGGTTGTTAGTGTTGATGATTATCTTAACTGTATCATGATAATGTTGTGGCTGTGTCGACACTAATATCGTGCTGGTGACGGTGATGTTTGTGATATTGTAGTCACGACGTCGTGACGATTTTTTTAACAATGTCAACTAGTTCCCGGTTCGCGGCGAACTATTAGTATATGTATAGATTAACAGTATATAATTTTGCAGATCATCACACGTAGTCAAAAATTAAGGATGAGGTGAATTATAAAATACATGGGTATTAGCATATTACATAGATATATAAAATTTTGCCAACGGACTAAAATTAGGAGATTTTCGCTTTAATTAGTTACCTTAACTGACAGGGTTTAAAATGTTCTGTTCATGATAGTAGACTTACTTAAACCGGACATTTCAATTTCAGATTACATATGGCTGCACATCCGCGGGGTTGGAGAATGGACGAACAGCCTATACTCATACTTTGAAGAAGAACAAAAAAGGATCCACGAAAATGATGAAATCCACGAGTAAGTTAATTATTATTTTCAAATACAATATACGATTATTTGATCGTTACTTCGACCAGAAAAAAATCAAAGTTTAAATTTTTTACTCCAATTTTCTTTAATTTAATTGAATAAATTAAATCTACAGATACTTCGGAAGGCTGTGTTTAAGAAAAATAATTGGCATAAACATGGTAACCTATCTCAATACTATATTCAATTAAGAGAATAATGGTAATAATTCTAATGTTTCCAATTCTCCTGAACATAAATTATGATTCGTAGGTAGTATAATAAACATATAGTGAACAAAAAAAATTGGTTACAATCACTTTATTAATGTGATGAAAAATGAATTTCAAAATATTCTTTGATAACAAAAATACCATTTTGGGACAAATTGATGGTGGAACTAAAAGTGCTGACGGTACTAAGTTATACTGCATTAATAAAAATGTTTTACAGCCTTAATTTTTTCCAGAAAGGTGGCTCGCACAAACTCATGCCATAGCAACTATAGCAAGAGGAAAGGTTCAGCAGAGAGTGCAAAGAAACGATCTGTGGATTTTTCCCCCGCTACTTACATCAACGAGGCTTTTGATGTCGAGAGTGAAGTCATTTCTGAACTACCGAGTAAATATTTTTCAATGCATTACAATTTAACCTATATTTTGTAAGAGATTACTGATACCTATAAACATACTAGATGTCTTGGGGAGGTGTCTTCCATTTATATAACACTGCTTAAGCGGTTGCACGTTTGACATTAGTAAATAAAAATGTCTACACCTTGAGCCAGATCTTGACATCGTTTTTGTTATTTTCAACTTTTTATTTGTATTATGTTTTTTTGAAAAGGAGTGTTTATTTCGTCATCTTAATAAGAATGGTATTGTTAATATTGAAGTAGCTTTTTAACTTATTAATTCCTTCAAAATTTTCAAAATAGCGCCAACTAAAAAACCCCGATCGGCA
This sequence comes from Calephelis nemesis, assembly GCA_002245505.1. NCBI lineage: Eukaryota > Metazoa > Arthropoda > Insecta > Lepidoptera > Riodinidae > Calephelis > Calephelis nemesis. Next base: position 2,823 of record NJDD01002632.1, read on the forward strand.
TTTCTTTCACCGTTGAAGATTCTAGAAAAGTCTCGCTCTATGCCTGACTTCCGCCGTAATGCCAGGAGGAACCCATCACTCACGTAAGTTTTTTTTATAATTTGTTCAAATAGCAAAGGTACAAACCACGTTCATTGCAATTAGAGGTGGATATACAAGTTTTTGTAGATGTCTATATATGCAATGTTTAACGTAAAAGCTATGGGCGAAACACGAACGAGTTTCAATTTACGGTAATATATTCATTAAATTTGCAAGAGTTATAACTTATAAACAACTTCAAAGCGATATAGATGCACATGTCTCCTTCAGTGAAGATGCTTGGGTATTATCTTTTACTATATCTGTTACGAACATGGACCATTTATTCCTCATAACTACCAATTATTGCAAAATTTTTGGCCTATTTAATTTTAGCTACAATATAGTACAATTAAATCACACAGCCTCGAAGAACACCACCGCTCAGAGTCAGAACACAATCTATCAATAAAACCCGTTAAGAAAGCTCGGGTGCTGGTTGGCTCCCCGGCACAGTGCTCGCTGGCTCACAGTTTCCGGTACATGCGACACAAACCCACCGTGCTAGCCTTCCCACCCCCTGATGCTGATATGAGGAGAAAGTCTAATGAAAGTATACTGAGTATTGGTAAATATCATTATTTAAGCAATCCTTATTTATTTTTGTGCTTATTATTTTAATTTTAAATGAATTTTTATCTGAAATTAATAAAAAGGTTAATGATTGTGATATATTTTTATAATATTTAACTTACTCACACACTCACACATGCTTTAGTACTTGGTTCTATTACAGTAACACGTCGACTTTCAAAAAGCCTATCACCAGATCGAGATGTCGAAGCAATAGAAAAGCAGGCTAATACTGTTGTCCCCGTAGAGTCTAGCAGTGAGAATCTGGTCGATAGTTATCCTATTGGAAAACCGTTAGAGGTACGTGTATAAAAAAAAAAAACAATTAACTTGTGAAAACTTATCATACTTCACTTGTATATAAGCGATATCATAATATTGGTTGTTTTGAGGCTGGTAAGTAAATGTATTTATTTGTCTTGGATTCACGTTTTAAAGTAGCAGGTCAGAAAAAAAATTACTTGCTCATAATGATGCTTAGACATAGGCACATAGCCTTTGTTATATCTCAACAGCTTAATAGGTAGACATAAATACTTTGAATCACGGCTGCAGCCTTGAGTAGCAAATAATAGATTGCAAACCAAAGCCCTAAGGATTCATGGGTATCGCATTAGTTATTTACTAGCAATACATGTGCTTTGTGTAGTAGGGTCACAAAGTTGTTATAATAACTATAAGCTTTTATTGGGCAAATGCATATGAGGGCAAAAACTCTCATAAATAAAAATAATGTTCTCACAAATACAGAAAAAACTGTTAAATATAAAAAAAAATGATATACAGATTTAAAGGTATAGATGTTAATCAGTAATAATAGTGTTCTGATTCCGATACCCATCTATTCAGCGTCTAAACACATCAGTGTTTATGTCACTAGATACAGCCTGAGGGATATGTGTTATCACCACTGCATTAATATAACTATTCAGCATTCCTTTTTTTCCTTATAAATGGTTCGGTCTTCGGTGTTCGTATGAGGAAGCGGCTAATACTTGCATTGAATCTTAACTCCCCTTGTTGGTCTGGGTTCCTTTGTAGAATATACCATCTACCTTCCTGCCAGGCAGCTCGTAAAAGGCGAGCAAAGGCTTATCGTCACTAACACCGTGATACCTCTCTTGGGGGTAGAGTTTCGCAGCGACTCGTCCGGATTGCTACGACAGCCTTACCTATTCCTGCCACCATTACGTCAGTATTAGCCATTGACGTGTTCCGGTTCTAAGGATAAGGTAGCCGGTAAAATTACTTATGCTAGAAGCCTAATATCGCGGCCTCCCTTCCCTTACTTCCCTTGGTGTTTCTAGGCGGCGTGAATTCTTAATGTTAGGAAATCTGTCTGCTTGTTTGCCTTCCAATATCATAAAAAAACTTTTTTGACTCCCTACCAATGATTTTAGATTTATTTGGATGGTCCTTACGGAGCAGCATCATCTCGCATGTTCCGAGCACAGCATGCAGCGTTGATCGCAGCGGGAATCGGAGTGACTCCGTTTGCGTCCATCCTGCAGGCCATCATGTACCGGTACCGCAGCGCCCGCGTCTGTTGTCCTAGCTGTGGTCATAACTGGACATCTGAGCTGCCACATAATAATATGAGTTTAAGGAAGGTAAGTTAGGCTAAACACTGTTTAGTTTTGTAACTAAGTAATTTTCAAAATGGACGGCACTATAAACCACCCCACAACAATTTAATATTTAGGTTTGCATGAAAATCGGATTTGCCGTGGAAATAATTATTATAATATTTAAAGTTACATACTATACTATACAACAAGTATTCTCTAAACATAAATATATTAAAAAAATCGCTACCTACAATTGGAGGAATATTATTTAATTTTGCTTTTACATACTGGAATAATAAAGGAAATGCCTGAATATCGTTCTATTGTTCAAATATAGTAACGTTGCAGTTCGAATCTAGAAGATCAATTCCGTACTGAGGCCTGAACTAAAACCGTGAAAGTTGACTGATTTACTAACGAGATGTCATACATCAGGTGGACTTTTTCTGGATAAATCGGGATCAGCGCTCATTCGAGTGGTTCGTGTCCCTCCTGTCGCAGCTGGAAATGGAACAGGCGGAGCGTGGGGACGAGAGGTTCCTGGAGCTGCATATGTTCGTCACCAGCGCTCTACAGCGTGCTGACATGAGAGCGCTTGGGCTGCAGCTGGCGCTAGATTTGCTACACCAAAAGGTACACAGTAGATTGTAAAATAACAAGTTCTTGAATCTGCCTTAACAACCAAACATGACGATGGTGAACACTACGGTTCTAGTGGCAGGATTAGGTAAGAAATTGGTATGGATTCAGGTAAGATGTTGCTAATATCTATAACCTAGTCATGGTCACCCTGTTTTTTATACTTAAGGCTACACAACAAACTATCTGTTGGTAGTTTCTATTCTTCAATAGAATCTAATTTTCTAAGTGAGTAATTAGGCGTAACTAGTAGATGCGTAACTAGTGTTAAATTTGCCTCTCACAGACTACAAAATAGGTTAGCACTTATCCTTTATTCTTCAATGGATGATAGGCATGGGGAAAAATACAGACACATTGTATTTGGCAGGAGAAACGTGATTTAATAACGGGTCTGAAGACTAGGACTAACGCAGGAAGACCGAACTGGGACAAGGTGTTCCAGCGCCTGCAGCAGCAGCGGCGCGGCAAGCTCACCGTCTTCTACTGCGGCCCGCCGCGCCTCGCGCGTCTGCTGCGGAGGAAGTGCGACCAATTCGGGTTCCACTTCTGTAAGGAAGTCTTCTAAAAGTTCTACAAAATTTGGATGTGTGAAGTTTACTGACATTTTATAGTGACCATGGGTTAAAACTGTTTTATTATTCAACCATCTTAGCGATTTTTATTCGATTCCGGATATTAGCAAGCATGTATGTGACAAACATATTTCTGGACCTTTCTTTCTTTCTGAATAAATTTACAAATTTATTACTTAGGTACTTTAGGTGTAAAAATTCTGTATGTTAGTGACCTTGAATAATACTCGTATCACAGACTTATTATCACTTCTTTTCATTGGGGTGAAATAAATTTGTAAAATTTGCCTAGATATATCTATATTCTTAAGATAATTTTATTAAACTCTTTTTATTTTTTCTTTATTTTTTCCTAATTTTCTTTAATTTTTAACTTTTTAATGTTTACAGTTTTGACTTTATTTTTTAACTAAGAAGCAAAAATGCAGCATCAGAAATTTTTGGATACTTTTGTAATTTGTCCAGGACTTATTATTGATAATATTATTACTATAAATAAAATGATATTTTGTGTTTATATGTTGCAAAAATTATATGCGCATAGTTTCATTACACATTTGTTGAAAATATTTTTAAAAGCGTTTCGTGACAAACAATTAAACTTTCATATTATATGATTTTTTGTTTGTTTAGATATTATTATCTTTTTTTTTTATCTGGACTTAAACACTTTTCTTTATGTCTTTTCATTTTCAAATACTTGATAATTTAAATTTAACGTTCATTAATGTTTAAATTATTATTAAATTATTTCTATTTTGTTTTGTTAATATTGAATTATTTCTATTCTTTCTTTTCTTCAATGAAAAGAAAGAATTTCAATATTTACTTTTGTTTCTTATTATGTGATTGTTTTCCTAGAATTGATTAAAAAGTGTTCTGTTTTGTTGTGACTTATTTATGATTGTAAATATTATGATAAATAAGATCGAATAAAAAGTAAGCGAATACCTATCTGAATGATCACAAAATAACACCAACTGTAGTTAGTAGCAAATTTTATTTTATTTCAGAAACAGAACAATTTTAATATTTCTCACCATTTTACTATTTTTGTAAACTATGTACTAGAAATATAAAGCAAGAAACGAACATAATTACAATACACGCGTTGGTCATGCCGTTAAAGAGTCTAGATTGGGGATACATTTTGTAAGTAATAAGTAATATTTGACCAGATAAAAAAAATACCACTTTAATTTTTCACTAGCAAAACTAACCTTGTTTTTCATGGTAGATACTTGTATAAATCTATACAAAAACATAAAATTTGAGTGTCATTATAAAGAATTAAAATAACATACTCCTTACTACACGCATAGGAATATATACACGCAATATATACTAACATAACATTTTTACTATTTTTGTCTGTCTGTAGTGTGTAGTCCTAAAAGTTTCTGAATAAAGTTGGTTGTGATGTACGGAGAGACGGACAGTTCCAATCTGGATTCTAATTTTCCGGTTAGTCTATGGAACCCTACAAACTTAAGTCAAGTGTTTGATTAGATTCCTTTTTAGTTTTATACCTAATTTACACATTTTTCAATTTGAATGTAAGTTGTTAATTTTGCTTTGAGAGAAAATGTTTGAAAATGCGCTTTAATTATTAATCACTGCCAATATTAATCTATTGTTGTATATAGTAAGTCAGTAAGCACTTGAAGTATTTAGGATCACTTATTAAGAAATGCGTGATACTTACCGATTTTTTAAATTCATTTTAAATAATTGAATGTTGAAAAATGGGTTTTTTCAATTTTCTTATAAAAAAAATGTTGATCGGGATTGGAAGTGTGCCTGGTTGGCGATAGGCTTGCCACCTATCACATTGTGGGACTTAGTGTCTTCGGCTAGTCGTGGGTGTCCTGGTTGTGCCTCTGCCTAACTCTTCGGGGATATGGGCGTGAAGATACCTTTTTTTATGTTAAATAATATATAAAAAAATTAAAAATCCTAGTTTAATATTAAGATACATTTTGTCAATATGTCATAATTATTATGTCAATATGTTTTAGTAAGGTCAATTATATTTATTAATCTCTGGTTAAAGTAATGTAATAATCAATTATTATTATTTTACCATAACTTGTAAAGGATAGAGTCCTACAACGACCCATTTGGGTGGTTACCATCGCTTTATCTTTTCTTGTTGCTTCAATAATAGTAACCGCCTTGGTCGTGTTCCCGTTTGAGGTATAGAATAGCCCATGAACGTTACTTCAATTTACAATATTTGCAATTTGTTTCGTTCCTTTCCGTATTAACCAGTCTCATAAAATCCAAATTGAATGCAATTAAGTCAATCGATGTCCGTCAAAAGAAGCTAAATTGTCGCCAGTCCAAAGAATAACACTGTAAATTGTACTTCTCTGTGATCCATATTTTAACATTTGTAAAATTCTTACAAGTTAAAAAGAAATTATTTATTATTCAAAAAGAATCATTAGAATAGTTAATTTAAATTCATTTATCATTGCACGTACCTATCAATTCAATAGATATTGTAGTGTTCTATGTAAGTCAAGTTCAATTTGCATTATTTATATATTATGCAAATAAATTTTGTTTCATTTCAAAAAGTCCAAAAAATCAAATGTTTTGTATATTTAACACATCAATTTTTCACAAAAAAAAATTACATAAAAACTCGAAGCAGTTATTAGGGTTAAACGTTCTTCTTTTATCTAAGAATACTCCGAACCTTTAATGCTGAATTCAATGCGTATGATTGGTGTGAATATATATTATTCCTGGTAAGGAATAAAGGCGTACACTACACCTACACGCCTGTATTTCTAACAGAAAGGAAGCAGCAACAGTTTTATGTATTGAAAAAACACAGTATTTTTCCCCGTGTTGGTATGGGTTCCATAACAGAACAGACCATCTGCCGTCCTATCAGGCAACTGTAAAAGGCAAGCTTAGGCTTACCATCACTAACACCGTGAGCATCCTACTAGGTGGTAGAGTTTCGCAGCAACTCGCTCGGAATGGAACCACCGCCTTACCTACTCCTGCCACTTTAACGTCAGTGCTTGCCGTTGACGTGTTACAGCTTTGAGGGTAAGGTAGTCGGTAAAATTACTTTTGCTCGAGGCCTAACATCCCGGCCTCAGGTTGGTATCGCACCATTACTAACTTTGGTGTCTCTAGGGTCTTGTCCTAGTCGGGAATCGAGCCCAATCAATGTTTTTCTAACAAATGCTGTTTGTTTTTACAATTGGAATCAAAGGAAAAACGGGCTTTTTGTACAAACGAAATCGCCTCTTTTATCTAAATAGTACCAACTTACTATAAATTATTATCTGGCTCCTGACAAGGAACAACAACAAGAAACTTACGACAGCTACAAAATAAGTGGTTGTAATATAAGTCGTAAAATAATTAGTTGTGATTTAGGAACGAACAAAGCTTTATCCAACCAGATAAATTCATTTTGACAGCTGTCAAATTCTATAGCGCCTCTTAAATTCGTATTATGTTAATGTATTTTACCTACTGTCAAAAGTTAAATAATGGTTAAAAATAGTATAGTTAGTTACTTACCACATTTTAGTTATTCAATGTTTTGTAATATTATTCAGTCACTCGTTGATGTTTTTTCAATAAAATGTTGTGAATATATGGTAATTGTTTTAATTTCTACATGAATAATATAAGCAGGTGGCGTTACTTTTTATATTACCTACCTACTTACCTAATCGAAGCCAAACATGCTATCTCCACTGCTAAAGTGTAAAAAATAACAATTAGCAAACGAATCGCAATATTCGAACGACAGATTGCTATCTGTCAGATAACTTCCAATTACGTACCTAAGCAATTACTATTTTTTTTGCTTTTTACGTAATAGGTGTGAACTTGCAAATATTACAAAAAAATCGCGCGACTTGTGATGGCTCGGCTGTCACAAGTTACCTATCTACATCCTACTTAAGCATACGGCTCTAGTAGTAGTAGTAAGAGACGACCCTGACCTTCATTCATACATAAAAACCACATATCCAGTCCTGTAGAGATACCCTTGCTCGATCCATGTAATTTTGGGAATTGGAATCGAGTTTTTATTTTAGATACTCTTGGATACAATACTGGCGAATTATTAACATTTAAAAAAATTGTAAACAATGAATTGTATTGGATTCGTTGAATTTATTTGTAACTCAATGTTGATAATTAATCCGCTAGTACTGTGTTCAAAAATACCTAAAATGACATAATCAATTCCAATTTCCAATCGCATGATATCGAGATGCAAGAGTAACCCTACTGACCTATAAAAGACAGAGACAGTCTTGCGTTAGACCTATAGTGCAAGACTACCGGCTACCGCCCTTCCTCACCGAAACATGATATTGTGCGATAGAAATAGGTAATTCAGTGGTGGATTCCTACCTGAACGATTTGCAGCTCGCAGTGTGAACCAACTGCTAACTACACTCCCGTGTACAGCTAATACGACAGTGACGATCAGCAGGAACAAGCAAAACTATAATAATTTCAAGAGTAACAAAACGTCGCAAAATTGTAATAGTAATGATGTCAGATACAAATTTAAGCTTACCCTGCTCACTGTCTGACACTAGCAGTTCGTCTTCATAGAAGATGGCGTGTATTTATTACCAATGAAAGAAAAACCTTCAGCGTATACAACTTTCAATATTATAACAAAAACCTCCATACTAAACTATTGCTAATCAAAAGACACAGGCGTTTTTTAATAGGGTTTTACAAACTTAGCTGAGAACTAGGATAATGTACTTTCTTATTTACTATACGAGTACATATAAACAAAACGCTTATAGGTTTAAAGTTAAGACGACACAAACGTTTACATTATATTTAATAATGTCTGGTGGTACTTAAAATTTTTAGTTTATACACAATGAAAATATAATCGGAAAACCGAAATTTTTAATGTTATGTTATGAATTCTTTTATTTCATTATTGCAAAAGGTTAGGAAGAAATCCGCAACCGCGTTATCAATATAAAATTGCATCACCTATATACCTAACTACCTACAAGTAAGGTACACATATAGCGACCTAAAATACAAAAGATATGATAAAAACTATAAATAAACTTTAAATGTTTATTTACACATTTTTGTGTACAGTACGACTCCTCAAATTTTTAGACCTCATGTCATGATATACCGACCTATCTACAGTGGGTAAGTAATTTTGGCTTATTGTGGCAAATGACTAAGACGAGATTACACATATTTTTATATAGGTACACTCGAAAATATTGGTACCTAACACATAAGTAAAGTTAGGTAAAAATATATCCAAGATGTAGAGTATGAATGTATGCATTTATCACTAGATAGTTTACAATACTTTTTTGTGTTTAAACTAGGTACCTACTTAATTATAGTTTAAATATTTAATCTAACGAAAAATCATGTCTAATTAATTAA
>NJDD01002632.1:25192-56595 GCA_002245505.1 Calephelis nemesis
TTTTTATTTTTTTAGTTTAAAATCCCACGCTAAATAAAACCAACTAAGGATTTGTTTGAATGTTGGACAAAACTTCAGGACAAACGTAGAATAAATACCATTCAATTTTTCTAGCTAATAATTACACAACTATGGTATTGTATTTTGAAAGACGACTTGTGGATTAGTCATTGCTACTCATTCGCGAATGACGTCAGAATCAATTTGATTATCAAAACTTGTTTAAGTCAGGTATTTGATACATAAATCCCATCAAAAACATTTTAATGTAAAACATTGCGTCATATAGCCTTGGACTGTGAAAAACTTATCAGATGTCATGTAAAACCAAACTTCTCACTCTAAACATTCTAACCCTACAACTTAGTTTGAAAACATACGGATCGGTTTTTACACACGCCCGCGGCGGTTGTGGGGCCTCGGCTTCTGTAGAATGTAGATTTATGTTCAAAAAGTATCTAAGTAAGCCTGTATGGTCTAGCGGTCCAGGTGTCGGACTTGACTTCATAAGGTCCCGGGTTCGAATCCCGGGTCGGGCACCAACAGAAAATTCCAATTTTCTAATAAAAAAAGATGTTGCTCGGGATTGTATAGGTGCCCGGTTGGCGATAGGCTTTCCTCCTATCACATTGTGGCATTTAGTGTCGTCGGCTAGTCGTGGGTGCCCTGGTTGTGCCTCTGCCCCCCTCTTCGGGGATATGGGCGTGAAGATACTAATTATGTAATAATGTAACAATATGTGGCTAGACAGTTTTGCCACTACGAGAAATATAGTATACCTGTATCATAGCGTAATATAAAGTAATATAAAGACATAACCAGTAAATATTTCTTCACTTTACACCCATGTGGCTATTGATAAGAATGTCGCGTTAGCTATAGACATTAAAATGGTGTGTTGTCAACCTGTGACTGGAATGATAATTGTCATTCCACAAATCGGGGCTTTTTTGTCGAATTACTCTCTTAGATGTCTGATAACGTTCAAACTATATTCCTTACTAGCTGTTGTCCGCGGCGTTGCCCGCGTGGTTAATGGTCCACAGAAAAACATTTTTCGGAATAAAAACTATCCGATATATTAATCCAAGCTACCCTCTATGTGTATGCCAAATTTCATGAAAATCGGTTAAGCAGTTTTTGCGTTAAGGACTAATAAACAAACATACAAACAAATATTTATAATTTTAGTAGGATTCTAAAGACTGTAAGTAAAATAACAAATCAACTTAATAGATTTTCCTGATGCTGCGCTCGGGCCAGATCGGAATATTTTTGAGGCAGGAATAGGAGAATAGGTAAGGTGGTAGGTGAGAAAGAGTAGTAACGCGGTTCTGTACTAAGCCACAGTATTAACAAAAATGACGAATTTTCAAGCAAACATTAATCTCCTCTATCAACCATTCTACGCCTTCTACCTTTTTATTCGCTATAAAAAGTAGCCTATGTTCTTTCGTTCCTCATTAAGTGTCTAAACACAAAGTTTCACTGTTATATTTTTAAAAATGACAATTTTCCATACGAACATTCATCACCTGTTTTTACCCCAATTATCGCTCTAAAAAGTAGCCTATGTTTTTTCGTTTATCATAAAGTGTCTAAATATAAAGTGTCTAAATACAAAGTTTCACTGTTACAGCTTCAAAAAATGGCGAATTTCCATATGAACAATCATCCCCTCCTTTTACCCATTGTCCCCTATTTCTTTTGCAATGAAAGTAGCTTGTGTTGTTCCTCAGGGTCTATTCTATCTCTGTACCAAATTTCATCAAAATCGGTTTACTGGTTTAGGCGTGAAAGCGTAACAGACAGTCAGACAGACAGTTACTTTCGCATTTATAATATTAGTAGGGATTTACCGTTTGACCTTCCGATAAGAAATCCGAGTGTACAACACTGCGATCATCGACCATACATCCCAATAGACGCCGCATGTAAGGCAACCAGTTTCTGTCAACACATAAGTGTAATTGTTCTTATGTAGCTTATAACTTAAAAAGACATGAACAGTATCGACCAGATTTGTGACCTGTAAACATTGTCGCGTTATTGTATAAAAAAATAAAAATAGATTTAAAAATGACTGTTTGTTCAATTAAATGGTACGGTAAAGACAGCCGCACTTCAGTTTACCGAAAAGATGGTAAAACTTTCCGTAGGTTGATTAAAAATAATAACATTCATAATTACATTTTAAATTATTTGATGTTTATCGGAGTTCATCATATGTATACTGATCGGTCATTGTTAGATGCGTGTTTATATCCCTTTCTTACACATGTGATTTTCAAGCTATCACTTTCGTTTGCATACAGCTAGTGATGGACTAATGTGCAAATCTATTTTATCGTCATTTTTATTTATTTACCTTCAATAGGATACCGGTCTTGTACCGGTACTGTATGTAGGTATTTATGTATTTTATTGATAAATTTATGCACTGACAGAAACAATAAAAAACTTATTACTCTACGTACTTTTGAGTTGGCTACTGGATAGTTACTCTTTTTTATGTGAGAAGTCAGCGAACAAGCACACGGCTCTCTTAATGGTAACAGATGATAATGGCCTATATATACCATTGACGTTACAAGTGCGTTGCTGTCCTATGGTCGGTATGTAAGGCCTATTGTGCAAATCTACTGGCTTCCCTACCCTCCGAATCGGAATGTGACACTGTCATTTTAGCGGCAGGAATGGGTAAGGTGGTGCATAACCACCCAGGGAAGTTGCTGCACACCACTCTTTTACCAGTTATCTTGTTGACAATCACCTGTTATACCTGTGCTCGCCTTTTACAAGGTGCCTGGCAGAGGGGCAGGTTATTTTAGTCAGCAGTCCCGGACCAACACGATGGAAAACTGAACTACTGAACTAAACGCGGGAGAGGGCGCTGTTATATGTCATTGAATCATCATCATCATCATCAGCCGGAGGACGTCCACTGATGAACATAGGCCTTTTTAGACATTGAATAACTCATTAATATTTGAGCCGATTTTAATGAAGTCTTTCAAGTGCATTAGGTGGTTATCTGGGTGATATAAATACAACACTGGTTCCAATAGGCGGTGTTGCGGCCAGTATGCCATAAAACTTTCAAAGGGCTGAGACAATTTTAAAACTAATTTGTTTACAGTATTTTGACGATATTCTGTAGTTCAGGTGAAATTTACTCGAATGAATAAAAACAATTCAATTTGATAAGTATGACATTTATGTCAGGTATCCACAAGATAATAAAATAAAAAAAATAATTTAGTTTAAAGAAACCAGACGAGAGAATTGGTTTCCGAATTACAAATTCCAAATATAGTGTATTAAATATTAATATTTTGCAGAAGATTGATGACAATGCTAGACTACATACTGCACAACAGATGACTTCTCAATTAGAAGAGCATCAATTGGAATGTAAAAAGCATCTACCTAAACCTAACTCCAACAGATTACTATTTTTTCAAATTTGAATAACGTTTAGCAAAGCAAGGAAAAAACAATTTCGAGGGGACAGTCCAAACCACGTTAAAAGTTTTTACTGATTCCCGTTCGAATGTTTTTTTTAGTAGAGGGATCAATGAATTGCCTATGAGATGGCAAATATGCATAGGAAACAATGGTTCATGCTTTGATTAAATAAACACATTACATTAAATATATTCGACTTATGTTCCTCCCCTACAAAACGCCAATTTCAGATGTAAGGACCTAATACATTCAAGTACGGATATTACTCTCAACTGCAAAAATGTGTGACCTTGAGACGTTGAGTTGCATAGCTGCGATGTGACGTGCAATGATAAAAAAATGCCTTAAAATCCATTATAATGTCGCACTTTATGATATAAAAATAAGCATATCGATAAATATATTGTTTGTATTAAATATGTCTCATCCCTAATCTTACATATCTATTTATGAATATGACGTGTTGTCATTGCAAGAGCCAATAAGAAAGCAGTGCCTCACTTCCCCGCACCTCAGCGACTTGCCAGAATTGTTTCAGAGCAAAATTATAAAGAATAGGCGTCTATTGGGATGTGTGGTCGATGACTGCGATAGTTAATAAAAACACTTAACATTCCCCGTGTTGGTCCGGGCTTCTTTGCAGAATAGACCATCTGCCTTGCTGCCAGGCAGCTCGTAAAAGGCGGACATAGGCTTACCGTTACGCATAGCGTGCCATCTAATTAGGTGGTGGAGTTTCTCAGCGACTCGCCCGGATTGGTAGGTACCATCGCTTTACCTGTGTCTGTCGCCATAATGTCAGTGCTTTCCGTTGACGTGTTTCATTTCGGAGGATAAGAGAGCCGGTAAACTTACTCTTGCCTCAAAAGGCAAGGTTCCTTAGTTTGGCAACTCACTATTACCACCTTAGGTGTCTCTGGGCGGCGTGAATTTCTTACCAGCAAGAAATCCATCTGCTTGTTTACCCTCCATTATTATAAAAATAAAAAAGAAAACATATGACTTTGACTTTTGAACGAATTTAGCGTGGTTTTTTCATTTTCGGTTCAGTTGGAAGGCGCCACTCCGAAGCATTTTGACTAGTTTGCATGTTAAACTCATAATGTCTCTTCTAGTCACCGGTGACAATGCGGTACAAGAATTTTGGATCGAAAGTGACTCGTTCTAGCATGTTCTCAGCGACTCTCATGCGATTGAGTTTTTGTCTATCTAAGTTTACCGGCTATCCAGTTATCTAAATCGAAATATAGTATAACGGTGTTATGTCGGCAGTATTATATGAATCGGAATCTTCGTATTGAACTTTGAACGATAGGCGAATCTTTCTCATGTCATACAAGTACCTAGTAAGGTACGAAGGTCCGTCGTTAAGCACGAGACTGATTAAGGCCGGGTTCCTATGTTTAGGAAACGAGATGTTTTTATTACGGACGGTAGTATTTTGTACGATTAGTAAAATTGCTAAAAACGGTTGCTCGTTGTCGACAGTTAACTCGGAGCGTTTTTTGAAAATATGAATAACGCTTCTTTACTTTAGAACAAACTACGAATGGTCAAACTTACGGGTTACGTTTCGTTGATTATAGGACCCGGGAATAAATGGTTACAGTAGCTGTGGTCTATTGGTCCAGTGTTTGCCTTAAATGCATGAGGTCCCGGAATCGATTTACACGAAATGTTTTTTAAATTGTCTATTAAAAATAACGCTGCTCGGAATTGGGTAAGGGCGCGGTCAGCGATAGGTCGGCTAATCGAAGATTATCCTCTGTCTACCTCTTTGGGGATACGGATATGAAGATTACTTACTTGTTGACTATATGGAAAATTTACCCTTATTGGTAGTTGGTATCTTCGCCTAATTTGTTCATTGTAAGTAGTAAGTGGCAACGATAGTGATATTCTACCCCAATTGTTTTTTCTGAAATATTTTCTTGGTAAATTTTAAAATTTTTGGAAAAAATCCTATCTAAAATCTAATATTTTTCCGTTTAATCTGTTCCGTTTAACATTTCATCCGTTCGGGCGAAGTTGCAGGTAAATGTTAGTTTGTAAGGATATATGGCAATTCTTATTTTTATATTAGATATAACATACCTAGGTACCTAATCATTTATTGATAAGCGAAGTGATATTAATGTCTTTCCTGAATTTGTCACTATGAGTAATTTAAGTTATTATAACACGCATTAAAATAAATTAGTCATTAGTGTTAGTTTATTTAATGTCTATGCCATATATTATGTTAGTGGTGATTTGGTACACTGTCCGAGCATGTGCAAGTCTACTGGCTAGCATTCCTTCCATAATGAAACACGACAAGATGAGAACTGACTCTATGGTGACAGGAATTGGTAAAGTGATGAAAACAATCACAATAACTATATTACTAGTAATGAGTTGGAAGCACAATACGCTGATTTTTTTAATAGTGAGACAATGATTAGCAACACGTCCATAACATCTATGGTGTTTAAATTGCGACGGTTATCTTGTCTCATGCCATTAGGAGAGCCATGTGCTTGTTTGCTATCGTTGCTAATAAAAAAGGGAAGAATTTCGTTACCACCTTTTTTTCGTCCAATGAAATCATCTTGCTCTATTACCAGTATGTAAATATATCCATATTGGGTAATGGGTTTTGATACTGTGAGGGACTTAGACCAATTAACGTATGCATTGTAAATTATTATGCTGCTACAAAATTGAAAAATATGAAAAACAGCATTAAGTTAATGTAAATTCAAACTTACTAGCTGTCAGGAAGTACCAAGTTTGCGGAGTCGGCTTAAGACAAATAAAGGTATATAAAGAAATAGAACGAGGAAATGTATCATAGCCGGGGTGGAATGGTAGAAAATACCTATTTTTTTCTAATGTTTTTATCTAAACAAGTTAGTTTCCCCTGACATACCCTACTCTCCCTTCTATACAGGAGTGTTGGGAGAAGTATAGAACTATGCAAACTGTGTCTAGCACCTTGACCCAAAACCTGGCTTCGAAGTAGCTTACCAGCGTTCTATTTACACAATTCTATGCACAAACTCGTTCTACATTCGCAGTGTACCTTCCATTCCTGCTAAAAGCACAACCAAGATATACAATTTCATTCCCTTCTTCCAGCACTTCATCATCAACTAAAACTCCGCCTTACCGGCTGCTTAATTCTGCAAACCCAAATACGACCATAGCAAGCACTGATGCTGTAAATGCAGAACTAGATAAAGCGAATCATCACAAATTGTATTTAGTTATACTTAGTTACTCAGTAGTCACACTAGTATCACATAGACATGTCAAGTTATAACGTAAGACTACTATGTTTTTGAAGGTTATTTTAAGAAAAGCGAGGCTGCTGAGTCCGCGATTCTGATCCGGTGGTAGTTTTATAATAATGTCGACCCGCACAAGTACAACTTGTATGGTCTAGGTAAAGAATGTAATCCAAACCTGAATCATGGTCGCAGTAGTAGTGACAATGACATGTGACATGTCTATGCTCATCTCTACCGTCTGCCCGGCGCCTGAACTCAAGGCTTAATATTCCTAAATTTATATTAATAAATAATAATATGACTATTCTCACCTCTGCCTATCTGCCTGGTGCCTGCACTCAAAGCTTTGTGACGGTATTGTAATATATATATATACTCCTATATATATATAGGAGTGGATTACAATATACCCTCTGAAATATTTTTATTGTTTCAGCCTTCTCCCCAGTTGGTGAAGACGACGTTCGAGATTTGTACTATGAGGACTGGTATTCAGACGATTTTGGTAAATTTGATGATTTAAGTGCTGAAATAAGTGAACTTCCTAAAGAAGAATTAGCGGCAGAATCTATTTCGTCTGGAATAGAAGAAAATGACGGTTTTAATAACGAAAAGATTAAAGAAGAAATACAACAATTTAGAAATGATATAGAAAAACATATTCACGAAGATCTCAATGATGACTATGATCAATTTGAAGATAATAGGTCAGAAAATAGAAATGAAGACATGAAACCAATGGATAATGACGGTAGTTTTCAAGTTTCTGACGAGAACGACCAAGATTTAGACAGATCAAACCTCGAATTGGATAAAACCGTTTCAGAAGAATTAATGGAAGACAGTTATGATGATGACTTTGCTAGTGACGGTTTTGAGCTGTCAGATGACCAAACAGTTAATAGCAGCACTGAAAAAAATAACGAATTTGAAGGAAATGATTCACTACAATCAAAAGAAACTCAAACTGATTCGGAGGATACTTATAATAAAAAAATATTCGATGAAACAATTTTAACTTTAGAAGAAGACCCTGTCAATGATTTTGAAGATAGTCCTATTAAAAACGAAACGGATAGCTTGGAGGTTGGGGACAAAATGACAAGTATTATAGAAGAAACCAAAAGAATTTTAGAAGAAAACCCCGATATATTAGTTGAAGAAAGTGATGCAGAACCAGAAGGTTTATACAAAAAACATGCAAGCGAAGAAAGTGGTGAACAAATTAATAGTAGTAATCAAGAACAGGAAAGTAGTGATACGAAAACAGAAGACATTATAGCTTTAGATTTCAGTAAAGAGAAAGATATTAAAAATAATGAAGGACTAAAAGATGTTCTAGAAGAAGATAATGAAGAAGTTTTAGAAACAATGCAAGAAATAAATTATGACGAAAAGCAAGAAAACTCACTTCCAAAAACTAATACAAAAGAATCAGAAACTGAGGATAAACAAAATGTTAGTTTGTTTGCTGACTTAGATGACTTGCGTAAGTCGTTAGATGATATAAATAAGGATATATTTGACAATGATAATGACTTGGATGACAAAGTAAGTTCTTTTGAAGAAGATTATGAAGAAATAAGTGATGATAATTTAGATGTTTTATTTTTTAAGTCCACGACCGACGCTAAAATCAAGGAGCCGACTGTTCATAAAGTTGAGAAATTAGAATTCGAGGAAAACAATCCCGTCATTTATATTAATGATGCCTTGATAGATGAAAAAAATAATGTAGAGGATGAAGTATCTACAGGAGTGCCATTTGGGTCTACCAAAGTACCCGATATTAATGATTTAGATACTAAAAATCTAAGTAACGCTGAGTACGACAAGCTTATGCAAGAATTTAAGGAGAATCATACAAACTCTTTAGATGTTACAGCCAAGAATGTGGAAGAATACTATCATATTAGACTGAGCGTGGACAAGCCGACATATATTACCTCACCTAATTACCCCAACCCTTATCCTACTAATACTGTGACTGACTGGCTATTAGATGGACATGGAATGGGCATAGAATTCAACGTCACCGATTTTGAAGTCAATGGACATGCTGGACATTTCCTGCTTGTAAAACCAGGTGAGAAAATTATTTCACCTTCACTTAAAAAAGATTTGCCAAATTTTATGTTCCTTCTTTCGCGCAATTTTCGTAAAAAGGGGTCCAATGTTTTGGCAACATTATATATAGATGTACCAGCTGACCCGGCAGACGTTCTTCTACTATATTTTTAATGTAATGTAATTCTAGTAAAAGAATTTGGGGTGAGTCACCCTTATGACTTGGGAGTATGAAAAGTAGATGTTGGACGATTCTTAGATCTACTCAATATCCTCACAAAAATTTCATGCGAATCGGTCAAGCCGTTTCGGAAGAGTACGGGAACGAACATTGTGACACGAGAATTTTATATATAAGATGTTGTTATAGTTTAATATATTAGTTACTTGACTTTTATATTTGGTCACAAACGAGACAATTATTATACACCCAAAAGGTTTTGTGTTATTTAAAATGACAATATTTATTGTAACAAATAGTATAAAATACAACTTAGTCTTTAATTATAACGCAAAATAGACAAAATACGAGTATTAACGAGTACGAGCGACATCGCGGTACGCTCCCTCACTTCCCCTCATAATATATCTCCGCCGATACATTGAAATGAGTTGTGCGCAACAACATATTACATACTTCGGAGGTACATTTAAGTTTTGCATAAACTGTACTGCAGTAGTGTAATAATCCTGCAATTTAAATTATTAAACTGTTCCACTGGCAGTAATGGGGTCGTCACATCTGTACGCCAGAAAATAGTAGTTAATGTTTGTAATACTGAGCACTTAAGCACGTTTCATGCAAATATGTTGGTCGACACCCCGCTTCTAATTGTTTCTGACTCCCTGCCCTACATCTAGTAAATCTTGACACTGCTGATAAGTACTCCAAAAATATTGTTCGTAAAATTCTTACAGCTGTAGTTCATAGTTTATTTGGTATATAGTTCTTTATATGGATTTTAATTTATTGTGTGGAATTTTGAACCGGCTAAAAAAAGGAGTAGGTTTTTAATTCGACTGTATGTTTTTTAAATTTTTTGTTTTTTTTTTACGCGATTACTCAGCCAATAGCCAACCGATTTTGACGGTGCTTTTTAGAAAAATAGATTAGAAATATAGTTCTATTTTTAGAAAGATAAGATTCCGTGGTGAACCCATCTTAATTTTGTCATGATCTGACTAAGGGTTTTTGAATTATACTTAGTGGCGCAATATTTTTTCGGGAAATTTTGAAATGAAATTGATTGATGTATGATCACTATATACTTAGCATGAAACAAAGTCGCTTTCCGCTGTCTATTCCCATGTAGACTTAGATCTTAAAAGCCACACAACGGATTTTGTTGTAGCTTTTTAATAGATAGAGTAGTTCAAAAGAAAGGTTGTTTATTTTTTTTAATGTATAATGCAGTGATGATTATAACCGTGCAAAGGATAATGTAGGACCATAGAATAGTTTGCTATCTTTCGAAAAAAGGATTATAGTGCGTTGCTATCCAGAAGAAGGGATAGAGGTTTTATGTAAGTTCGACTGATTCCTGACCTTTCATACTGGAATACGGCAATATTAAGCCAGCGTTATTGTAAAGGAAAAGGTAAAACATGTCATCACATTAAGCTGTAATATAGAGTTATAGACACGATGTGAGTGATAATCAAACGGACACTCGTCATCACACATAGGAGTAAGTAAAAAAACGATATTTCTATATTGTTAAAAAAGCGCGGTACCGTCATGGGGAAATCCAACACTTGTATAAAAAAGAATAATTTGTTAGCTTTGAAAAACGATCACTACATGTTTATCGATTTATCGATACGGTTACCCAGAGTTGTTTTTATACTTAAGTGCCTGGTGGACGACGTTGCCACCTATCACATTGTGGGACTAAGTTAAAGAGGCGGCGATAACCAACCGAAAACACTTAAGTCCATAATGTGATAGGTGGCGAACCTATCGCCACTCGGACAAGGTTTGTTAATTAAGTTAGGTAAGTAATAATTAAATGGACTAAAATTGCAAAAAAAAAGAACCCAAATATTTCATTGGATACCACGTCGCGATTCGTTAATTATTTATTCAAAAGATAGTAAACGGATCCGAAGTAGTCCCATAAATTTTATCAACATCCTTCTAATAGTTTTTGAATTACACTTATTAAATAATAATGCCTAAATTCAAAATCAATGATGTAGTCGTCGAGATAAGTGAAAAATGTACGCACTATTAAGTATAACTTGTCGGATCTTGATAAAACTGATATTGGAGTCATGACCTATTTTTCTAAATAAGAAGACCAACAAACTCATAACAAACATACAGTCGAATTCATCGATCCATTTTATACAGGGTTACTGGTAACTAACGCAATCAAAAGTTGCTTTTGATCTACAACTTTTAGAAAATCGCGAAAAAATAATTTGGTTTTCGATACATTTTGTCAGAGGACGATGAACTTTTTTTATGATGAACCAAAATCTTTTTTCGCGATTTTCTAAAAGTTGTAAAACAAAAATTGTTGCTTTTGATGTAGTACAAGCCGCACTAGAAAGGTTATACGTTAGTTAACAGTAACCCTGTATAGTACATATTTTGCAATATTATTAGGATAATGGAGATCTGTGGAGTGCCTGCTGCAGGTAACAAATAATGTCAATTACAACTGATACCTTCTTTATAGGTGGTATGGATGCCAGTGGAAAGGACGGTCTGGTGTTTTCATACTCGCTAACTAGCGAGAGACGGTACCGGTTCTTCGACGTGGATCGCGTGTTCATGAGGCTGGATGCTCAGATGGGGTGGGCGATTAGGAGAGGTTTCAACATCAGCGCGCGTATGATCAGTAAGTTATTTTTTTTATAGACAATCAAGATAGGTGAACCATGGTATTTGAAATATCATGACAGCGCTCCAGTATTTGAGTTGAAAACGTACGTAAAGAATGTTTAATTATTTACTATAGTGACCACGGCCTATGCAACTAGGTCGAAATATCGACAAAAAAAAAGAGATAGTGAATATCCCGTATAAATAATTAAAAATGTTAATAATACCAAAGACAATATATATATTTACTAATGTCTGATAATACACAACGATTTAAATTTAAAATCTTATGGTACGTAAAGAAGCTTTTAGTTAGATTTTATAAAATAGTAATGGTCTGGTGGCAAGGTGGAATCAAGGCGATCTATTGGATTATTGCCAATTTGTGTGCCTTGTGTCTTTGGCTATAGCGCCGAATATTGTCTAGCAAGTGGACCTTTTCTGACACCTGGAACTAACCGAGCTCATTATTTCTAGTGCCGATTCCAACGGTCATAACCCAAGAGCCTGAACCCGAACCTGAGGCCATCCGTTACCCAGAAGAAAAAATAACCCTCAATCTTGGCGGATTAAACCTGGAGCAGTTCATTAAAGTGGAGGAATCCTTCCGCGCAATTGTTGCTGACATGGCCACCATGTACATCAACGCCAATGACATCAATCCAGGACTTAATACCACGTGAGTTTGTTTTTATGTCATCACCAGGGCCGGAAAACCCCTTCATTTGATAAAGCACTTGAAACGGCTCAAGTCATTCTATAGTTCATTGTTTGTTTGGTATATCCTTCGATCGGCTTAACAGTTTACGAGGCACGCCTTTCAACTGTTATTTTCTATCCCAAAACTTTTTGGGTTGGTTTTTTTAAAAGGTTCTGTTTGAAGGGTTATCTGCCTTGTTTTTAACTATTTCAAAAGAACAACTAAGTCGCGTTTTTTTTTTGAAATATCGTAGCATAAGTTTATATTTTTTTTCATTCCATTTAGGAACTGGTTGCCGGTAAACCTCTTAAGGGGTTTTGCGTGAAATTAAATCTATACTGTATACTTACTTACTTACTAATATATAAAGCTGAAGAGTTTGTTTGTTTGAACGCGCTAATCTCAGGAACTACTGGTTCGAATTGAAAAAATATTTTTGTATTGAATGAACATTTATCGAGGACGGCTTTAGGCTATATAACATCACGATGCAACCATCAGGAGCGAAGAAATAACGGAAAATGTTAAAAAAACGGGGAAAATTATTCATGCTTGAGGGCTTTCGTTGCATGCGCTACGAAAACGGTTCAAGATACCAACAATATATGTATGAAAGAATTATTCTAAATTTTTATTATATGTCTATCTTTTACGTGATGTCCAAAATAACTATTCCATGCGGACGAAGTCGAGGGCACAGCTAGTAAATTTATATATACAAGGTTTATTCGCATACGCAAGACCGCTCTTGCTTTAAATGGCTTATCAGCAAATGGCAATTCTCATAGTAGTTAGGCCAGTTATACAAATACCCACTTGACAAAACCTTTCAAGAATAAGCTGTACCGGACCTAGGTCAAAATTGGATTATAGGAAGTAAGACTACAATATAGTAGAGTTTTGCAAAAACTGGCCGGGTTTGGTGCCACTACCTCACATTTCCTTGTCGTCATAGATACTGTTGTGTTTCATTTCGAAGTTAATGTAAACGTTTAACAAACTAAAAAGGCTAAAAACTCCTTTATTACCCTTTGTGCCTTTTTGTTTGCCTTTATCGCCAAAAAAAACCATTGCATTATTAATTTATTTAAACTTTCTAAAACTGCACAAAATCGACTTTAATTTCAATATGTTGTCTTAGTAAACAATTAAATACGTATAAGTGTAGGTAATGTTTGAATCAAATTTACCTCAAAGGTGGTCTTACCAATAAATAAAAATATCAAAATTGGATTAGCTACTCTGTAGAAAGTTGTGTGTGGTCCAGGACAATAAGAAACAAATATACTCCATTAATTGAAAATCTCCTCCGTTTTCTTCTCCCGATCTTCCTTAAAGAAACAAAGAACCCGACTTTACAAACCATAAAAAATATAGGGATTGAAAAAAAATACCCTTTGGAATCCTTATTTTTCCATCGTATTGGAAGATGTTGCTTAAACCCGCTATAAGCCCGCGAAATTAAGTCTTCTAGCTGTTGTTAAAAATCCCGGACTCAGGTTGGTAACGCACCACCACCTTTGTGTTCTCACCACCAGAGAAAACAAAGGTGGTAAACCTTTGTTTTCTCTAGGCGGCGTGAATTTACTATCATCAGAAAATCCGTCTGCTTGTTTACTTTTCTATATTATAAAAACTAGCCTTATTTACGATGTAATCCATTTTTATGGCAACATTTCGTTCATATCGGTCCCGCTGTTTTGAAATGAGAAAATGACAAATAAACTCATTTTAGCGTTTATTTGTCTGTATATAAGAACTGTCTTTTCTGCATTCGGGTAATAACTTACATAAGGTTATTCGTAAGTAGGTTCTAAGTAAATAGCGTATTGGAAAATCCCACGTTTACTGTTTTTGTTGTTATTCATATATTGAAGAGATAACAGATACAGAAATAATATGCAAATAATGATAAACAATCCCGCACATATATGTCACTATATGTCCCGACACACATTTCTTCAATTTTCATCGCACAATCTTGTAATAAATTGAAAGTAACGTTTAAATACTCAATTAAATAATTATTTTCCGTGTCCGCCAGGTCGGCTAGTTTTCCTAATAAGATTTTTTTTGATCTCTTAAGATCTTAAGTTGACTGCTTCGTTGGTCGTGGGATTAGCGTATACTTCTAACACAGCGGACTAGCGGCGAGGCTCAAGTTCTATTCTCGACATTTGTGCAATAAACATTAAGATGTCTGTATACCTGGGTTTAAGTGTGTTTACTAAATTTAGTATTTCTATATGTTAATGTACTTAATGAATGACCAGTATGATGGGGTTGAATGTAACTATATTCAATTTGTGTAATTTATCAAAAAATAATATATAATAGCTACATATTTCTTTTTATCAGTGTTTTTTTATCTTAGGTCAGCTGTAAGATATCGCTTGAGAAAAGCTCGCTGTTTACCAGTATTATTTGTTTGTGTTATACTATGGGCAGAATATAGTGTAACTATAAAAAAGCTTATAAGTGGATACAATAAAGTCTTAAACAATAATGATAAATAAATAATCCTAGACAAGTTACATAAATAGAATCTAACCCCAAAGTAAACAAGTTATATGATTGTGTTATAGGTGTTAGACAACGATTCTACTACATGGAAATACTTAAAAATAGATATCAGAATACATTTAATAAACACTCAGTCGGAAATCGAATTCGAAACTCGCATTTTGTCAGTGTAGTTAGGCGTGTACGCTAGCCCCTCGACCAACGAGGCGGTCCAAAAGATATTATATTTTCTGTGAAGATTTAATAAAAATAGTCTAATCTGCGCCCGTGGCTTGTCATTTGTGTAGTCAACAAAGACTAACATATTAAAATTTTATAATAAAAATAAAAAAAATTCTCTTTAAATACACTTTTTATGCGTCTTCTAAACAATTTACTATAATATTTAAAATCAATTTCTCTTAAAGAAACAAAACTTATCTTTAATTTATCTAAAGTATTAAGATAACAGTGTTTCAAGTCACCGAAACTAACGGAATAAGGCCGTCTTAATCCGTCATAATACGCCCATAACCAGTGAGTTGCAGCTTACAGCAGTCAGATACTGGGTCGTCTCGTTACACCCATTTACGCAACTCTCTAAACATAAACACTCCGCAAAACACCAAACACCCTGGGCGCATGCGTGAACCGTACACATGCGCACAACAAACGTCAAAACTATTTTAGTAGCCAGCCCGAAACAAGTATAGAATACCACGCTTTGATTTCAAATAAACTCATTCACGATCACGCTTCACGTATCGCGCTTAATAAACCCAAATCACGAATTGCAATGGGAAATTCCAGTAACAACATATAGCATAAACACCGCAAACCACAAGTAAATGCAGCAATGCGCCAAATTATCGATGCCAGTATTCCCTGATGCCAAAATATACAAATAACCAAGATGGAACCATTTATAGATAGGAATAACTTCGCGGTAAGTGCTATTGTCACTGTGGCTATGCAAATATTGTTTTTCACCATCGCCTCCCTATCTCAAAGCGACAAAGTGACGGACTTCACCGGAGGAGCCAATTTCATCATTATAGCACTCCTTACTTTCTTTCTTGGACAAGGAGGAAGCACTCTCAAAAGCTATGATAGCAGACAGCTCATGGTCACCGCGTTTGTATGCTTGTGGGGCATAAGGCTTTCCGGATATCTCATTTATAGAATCTATCACATAGGCAGAGATAAGCAATTCGAAGATCGAAAAAGTAATACGTTAAGATTTGCAGTGTTTTACACGTTTCAAGCAGTTTGGGTGTACGTCGTCAGTCTTCCAGTGATTATCATAAACTCCCCTCATCATTCATACCCAAAGGCCCCCAAAACAATGTCCACGCTAGACTCTGCGGGTGCTGGAATATTCGTGAGTGGTTTACTCATTGAGACCTATGCAGATCTACAGAAGTTTGCATTTCGTCAGGAACCCGCTAATCAAGGGAAATGGTGTAACGACGGTTTGTGGGGCCTCTCAAGACATCCGAATTACTTCGGCGAAGTAGTCCTGTGGTGGGGTATTTTTGTTATATCTCTGAATGTTATCGAAGGTGTTGAGTATGTAGCTGTGTTATCGCCTCTGTTCACGACCGCCATTATACTATTCTTATCTGGAATACCGTTGCTCGAACGATCGGCGGACGAAAAGTACAGAGATAACCCTGATTACATATATTATAAATCGTCAACGTCACCGTTTATACCTATACCGCCGGCTATTTACGTTGAAGTACCTGGATTCCTCAAGTGCATGATGTGCTGTGAGTTCCCCATTTACGATTCGACGAGAGAAGAATTTCCAGCACCTACAATTGTCACAGAAACCACCAGCATATCGATGGTACAGTCCCAAACATAGCTAACAAACGCCGCGCGTGATTGCGTTGCGGCAAAAGAAACCAATCAGAAGAGCCAAAACCCCCAAAAACAATTGTGATACACGGCTGAGGAAAGGCCCCAAATAAAATTGCCAAATTCGTTGCCACTAAAACAGAATAATACATTAGAAATGAATCGTTATAATATATATATGGAAAACTTAAAACGCAGCAGAAAGCTGGCTTTAGGTTTGATAGATGAAACAAAAGATATAATTGAAAGTACCTCAGAAAGTCCTATTACAAATATTAGATTAAGAACACCTAGTGATGAAGTAAAAAGTGCACCAAGTACTAGTAAAGACAAAAGACCAGTAGAGTATATAAAGCACGGGAAAATAACCTTTAATACTACCGCAATATTACATCATTATCCTCAAATACAGAATCAAAATTGTACAAAAAATTATGTTAACAAATCTGATCTAAATGATAAACTACAGAATAATAACAATGGTATGAGTGAAATTAAGATTAATATTAGTTCATTAGGTAATAATAATAATGAAACAAAAACCATTGAAAAACCATTAGACATTTTAAAGAAACCTGTAAAATTCACAGAAGAAAAACTCGTATGAGGTTTGGCCTTGCACTTTTCATCTCGTATGAAAATGTGGAACTGGCGAAGGCCATGGAAATCAAACATATCGAAATATAAAATGTTATAAAAAAGACTGGCAAAAAATCTGGTTTTATAAAATTAAAAAGATCTTATGATAAGATTCCTTTAGGTACTGTAGCTAACGATAACAATCGATAGAGAAGTAAACTAGGAAATAGTCGAATCCGTCTCAAATAGATTTACGTACTCCTATTGTAATATGGATTAGTAATACTACTACTAGATGCTAGATGGACCTCCACTGCTATGTTACTGGTAAGTTTTTCTTATTTTAAAATTAAGTTAAGCAAATTATTATAATTTTTGTAAGACAAAGAAACATTAGACATATTTCTCACGCTTATAATGTACTAGAGACTACAATTAGAACCACTTAAGTATACACCCCTACTTTAAAAATTTCGACTACTTATAGATTACTTCTGTTATGACTCTTAGCTAAACAACGCACACACAATTTATAATGTGTGTATCAAACTCACTTTGATGTATGTATTTTTTTTAATTAATCTAATTCTAAACATATATGCAAATAAATAAAGTTGAAGTGGCTGTTTGTTATAACAAAATAACCGCTTTTTACTCCATGCATACGTAGTATGTACGATACATGTACCAAATTAATTTTACAATTTTTGTCTGTTGGTTCGTCTCATGTTAACAGGACTTTCGTTGGCACCTAGCTGATGCATTAAGTAACTTAGGCTATTTTTATTTTAGGCTTTTATGTTAAATTCCATGCGAACAAAGTCGCCCTCGACTTCGTCCGCGAGGATGTCGGTCTTCGCGTGACAAAACTGAAAAATTAAGATTTTTTTTCTACATATTTTTCCAGGATAAAAAGTATTCCATTTTATGCCCAGGATAATAAGGTATAATTATAACAAGTTTTATCGAAATCGAACCGTTAGTTTTCACGTGATGCCTGAACATACAGACAGACAGACAAACAAAAGTCGCGAGTGCAGCTAGTAATGCTACAAGAATATGACATACACGCACTTTTTCACACTTTTTCTTACCAATTTTGACAAACTTCATAATTCTTCCTTTGTGTAATGTTCTTAAGAAGTCACCGTACCCGCCTAACTCTATTGTTCATATTCGGAGCTTGAGTTTGATGTCTAACTGGGGTTGGCATTGATATATGTCTGTATTTCTGAGTCAGGGTTTTATACAATTTATATCGGTATTTATTTATGTATTTCCGTGTATTAGTAACGTTGACTAACCATATCACAAGTAAATTTGCGTACTTTGGCATTGAACAATTTCGTGTAATTTGTACAGAGACATTTTCCGTCTTATTAATGAACTTTTTTTTAGCAAACAAGCAGACGGATTTCCTGATGGTAAAAAATTCACGCCGTCTAAAGACACATAAAATGGTAATGTTGCGTTGCCAACCTGAGGCTGGGATGTAAGGCCACGAGCAAAAAAATTTACCGGCTACCTTGTCCTCCGGACTGAAACACGTCAACGGTAAGCGCTGACGTTATGGCGGCAGGAATACAATAGGTAAGCCTATGCTCGCCTTTTACGAGCTGCCTGACAGGAAGGCAGATGAACACGGAGACTAAAGTAAGAGTAAAGTTGATACTATAGGCTGTATCAAAATGCAATAAAGACAATAAATACTAGGTTGAACCTTGGAGTACTTTTATGTTTATTAATAACACTGGTTTTTGTTTCACGTATTAATAGATTTGCTATAAGAAAGTATTGTTTTCTCCTCGATCCCCATCTAATCAAGAATCATAAAGATTAACGTTATCGCCGACTTCGACTGATTATTTCGTTCAATGCTTGTTATTTTAATATCTAATCAACAGGACATGTTTATTTAGAGTTATTCGTACCCCTGTATGGAATTTTTATTAGATTCAATAACATACATTAAGAATAATTATAATTTAAGTGCAGTAAAACTTGCAAAGAAAACCCGACTTATTTCGTTACTACATCGCGATTCTTTTGGATCATGATTCTAAAAAAGTTATATGTAAATTTTATATAACTACATATAAACTATTGCCTCTGTGGTCTAGCGGTTCGGCGTCGGACTTGACTTCTTGAAGTCCCTGTTCGATACCCGGGTCGGGCAACAAAACAAAATAGAAAATGTATATTTTCCTTGCCTTGTTTTTTTGCTTTTTTGCTTGCCACCTATCACATTGTGGGACTTTCTTCGGCTAGTCGTGGGTGCCTTGGTTGTGCCTCTGCCTACCCCTTCGGGGTATGGGCATGTATATACTTCTTTTATAACTCAAAAACCACTGAACAGCATGTGATCAATTCTATATGATACACCTCGGAATCATGACCTACTTTGGTCCGAGTCCACTGGGTAGATTAAACCTTTTGCCTCTCTGACAGGCAGTTCGTTAGAGGCGAGCACAAATTATAGTCTATAACAGAGGTGGGCAAATTCTTTTGACCGCGGGCTGGTAAGTTAAAAAAAATCTAGTGGCGGGCCAGTAAGTTATAATTAATCTTGAGGCGGGCCGGTTTATTAAAACACCTAAAAATAGCAGTAAATATTACGATTATAAAACGTTGTATAAAGATAACATAAGGCATGGCAGGCATGTTTTTTTAAATTTTACAATCGTTTATTAAAATAAAATCTATTTATGAAGTCTTAACATATGGAATACGCAATATAGGTATATGTTTGAAGTAACGATTCAGTATCTTAATTGCTCAAATTTCAATAGTCTTTTAACATTTCGACCTTTTTTTTTAAGGAGATTCATATTTTTATTTATTTATATTAAACCCTCGGCGGGCCGGATTAAAACCTCTCAAGAGCCGGATCCGGCCCGCGGGCCGTAATTTGCCCACCACTGGTCTATACTAACAAGACCCCTGGTGGTAGAGTGCTATGCAGCAATTTGTCCGAATTGGAATCCACCGCCTACCCTATCCTTGCCACTATAAAACTCTCTCATATTCCAGTTTGGAGGGTAGGTTAGCCGGCAGCCAGGTAAATTTGAATTTGGAATTCCTCACCAAAGAGAAGAAATTTGTGATTGAAGTGGGCAGTACCACAAACATCCATTTCATAATATGTAAGGATCTCATAATTGGATTGCAAATTTTGCAAATTCACTGTGTTTGAATTATTCTCCGATATCTTTCATTTGCATATTGACGATTTTGTAAAAGGCACATTAAACGCGAGGTAGAAATAAAATTGAAGTTGGTTTTTTGTAGTTTGGTGTTGGTCCGGGCTAATTAGCAGAATAGACCATTTGCCTTCCTGCCAGGCAGCTCGTAAAAGGCGAGCATAGGCTTACCGTCACTAACACAGTGACTTCTGACTAGGTTGTGAAGTTTCGCAGCGACTCACCCGGATTGGTACCACCGCCTTACCTATTCCTGCCGACATAACGTCAGCGCTTGCCGTTGGCTTGTTCCGGTTTGGAGGGTAAGGTAGCCGGTACTCTTACTTTTGCTGGAGGCCTAACATCCCGGCTTCAGGTGGGCAACTCACCATTACCACCTTTGGTGTCTCTAGGTGGCGTGAATTTATTACTACCAGGAAATCTGTCTAGTTGTTTGCCTTCCAATATCATAAAAAAACAGTTTTTACTGTGCTATTCAACAGCTAACATTACCTCGTCCTCTCTCTCTCACCCTCACAGGGGGTGACCTCTCTCTCTTTTTAGAGTAGGTTTGGAGTAGGTTTTTTGCAGTTTTATTGTGCCTATATTTAATAGCTAACATTATCTCATCCTCTCTGCCTCACCCTCACAGGGGACCTCTCTCTCTGACCTCATAATAAAATTTCATTTGTTTATGGATGAAGTTATCTCTCCCACTATGCAAACATTAGGTACGGTTAGTACGAGAGACCTTTCATCCTTACAGGAAAACCTGTAAGGATGAAATAGACTAACTAACAAACAGATACAAATTCAATAATTAGAACACAGTAAAACCGTTATTAACTGTTTAGTGGTAAAACTGCATTTGAAGTCGTCAAATGCCAAGGGCTCAATATACAACGTCATCAATGTATATAGTATTTAAATACGCATTAATATGTACTAGTGGTTGCCCATTGGTCGAAATTAGACCATAATAAATTTTAATATCTAGTTGATAAAAACGCCATCTTCATTTCTCAAGACCAAATAACTTTTTAGTGCGCCATCTGTGATCTTTTATCGTTATCATCAATATATTTGCTTGTGTGTGTCAAATGCATGGTAGTGTCGGTGATGTTTTATTTATTGATTTAATATACTTTATAAGCATTATTATTGAAAAATATTAGCGTTCTGCACTTCTCATACACATAAACTATAAGTATGCCAAATTTTATGCTCCTGCGTCCGCGCAATTTTCGTAAAAAGGGGTCCAAAGTTTTGGCATCACGTATTAAATTAATATTTAGATAATTTAAATAACACGCGAAAAACATCATCTTTCAAAGAAGAATGATTAATATTGATGTTTCTAATAACAATTAAATTAAAAGTTCTCAATACCAAGACCCACATGCAATACCAAACAAGCAATAAAAATCATCTCGATTGCTTCAGCTTTGAAAAAGATTAATTAATTTGCATCAAAATCGGTGCATTCATACAAAAGTTATAGTTCATCTTTGTTTAAACCAAGTTTTAAGATTAACAAAATGTAGACTAATTTGGAACATTATCTTTTTTTAAAATCTGTTGAAACAATGTTATAGGTGTAGGAACATTCTACTTTTCACAATTTTTTAATCAACTTTGAAAAGTGGAGGTTACCAAAATTTATTTTATATATTTTTTAAGTTTGTTACGCGACTACTGGGATAATAACAAACCGAACCCGATGATTGTTTTTGGGCAGATTAATAATCACATAAGTTTTAAATGGTTATTAATCACATAAATTTATCATATTATTAATTATTATAACCACAACCACTATAGGGGTGTCGTTGTGGAATCATCAGCAATCTTTTGAAAAAAAAAGATCAAATCACGACATGGTAAAGAAATAAATGGAGTCGCTTTTTGTATTTGAATGCGCTGTTATATTGTTTTTGTTCTACCTGCAAACAATCAAGTCTTAAAAAGTGCGTTAGTATCTTACATTTAAAAAAGTAAAAAGAAATTGAGAAAGCAAAAAAATAACTCGAAACCTTCGTATTTTAATTCGTAATTTTTGTTCGGCGATGATAAATCAGTCAGGATATGTTACTTTAAAAGCTAGTCCTGGTTGTGCCTCTACCTACCTCTTCGGGAGTATGGGTGTCAAGATATTTTTATAAGACTATACAAATTATTTTTACAACAAACACATCGAGTGTTGAACAACACAAACAAAAGAAACAAAAGAAAACTTAACCTAATTTATTTCAAAAATAATGGCTTCCAAGATCGTTACAGTGAACATGTTGCCAGAAAAGGTCTTAGCTCAGCATAGTGCTGTATGGCGTATATCATACTGCATTGGCGCAGTGATGCGAATTTTACAAAGTTAAAATCTGAAAAAAAAACTTGATTTGTATACAAAAACCGCTCACAAATAAATCAGATTTAGAAAAACTAAGCCCATGCTCAAGCCCATTCAAAGCGTTTATTGGAATAACCCACATATTTTTTCGGTGAAGATGTGAACTGATGTACCTAAGTCATATTTTCCGGAGATGGGAACGTCACAAAGTGTGTTTTTTTATGAAAAGCTAGCGACCCGCTCCGGCTTTGCACGGTTATGGAATATACATATAAACCTTCCTCTTCAATCATTATACTATATCTGTTAAAAAAAACCGCATCAAAATCAGTTGCGTAGTTTTAGATAAAAGCGTACACAGGACATAGGGACAGAAGAAGCGACTTTGTTTTATACTGTGGTGTGATAAACATATTTTTCAATTGAACTAAATTTATTAAACCGAGTTTGGGTTTTTTAATAAACTTTTTTTCGTTCATTCGCAAACTTATTTAAATAATTTTGCAAACTATCAGTACATAAAAATATTATTATTAATTATTCGTTCTGAAAGGTCTAATTTTAGATACTTATTCAATAGGACATAGCAGCATATTTAGGACGTATAAAGCCTTAAGGATATTGTTTTTTTAAACGAAAACTCTGACAATAATTGCCACAACAAAAAAAGAATTTGCAAAATATTTATTTGTTTACTCTTCTGTGTAATAGAAAAACCTATCCGTACATCCATTTCCTTTTATTATCGTTTTACATTCGGGCCTGACAAAGAACGGCTGAACGAATGATTTCAATTAAGCTGTTCTAATAAAAGCCGGGAATGCCCGCCCGGACACGGTCGCCGTCGGATTGAACTTTTTATTGAATGTTTGCTCATGCGGTATTTACAACTACATCTAAACAGAGTAAGATCCTAGAGCCCCCAGACTTATATCATTTTAGCTTGAAATGTTTAGCTTCTTTCTTTCGCCGGATCTTCTCAGTGAGCCGCATTGCAATACGGTGGTAGACTTATATAGACATATATTTTAAAATGATTTAATAACGTTACTAGTACCCTTTGTATGGCCTGTGTAAAATACATTTTTTTTAATTATTTTGTGATTATTGGTATAATATCTTGAAAGCTAGGGCATTTCTCAGGTAGCGCGAAGTACAGGTACATAAAAACCTTACTTACCAATGTTAAAGTAGAAAAGCTCGTATTGAAAATATATATTGTTAAGCAAGAATATTTTCTAAAATTAAAATTCATAAGTGCCGCACACTTTCTTTGGGCCATTATTTCTACCAGACAGACGTCTTGAAGGTTAGGTATGTAAAAGCTATCTAATGGAAACGACTACCTCTTAACAAAACACTATATTGATACCTAATGCTCCAAATTTCAGCTTTGCTAAAATGACGTAGGTCTGGGGACACTGAGATCTCGGAGTGAAATTTATAGATACTTATAGATTTCTGTTTAATGCATATTACGAAATGAGTGATATACTCACAAAATGTAATCTACGTTCATCACACAAAATATGTCTGCCCCTGTCGGAAATTGAACTCGGTTCACGTGATTGCGTGATACAGATTATCAACAAAGCTAACTTATCAATAATTAGTAATTTTATAAGATTGCGAGATAAACGGACCGTTTTTCTAATTAAATTATCCGGTTATTGACATCGATATGTTTCGGTTTAATAATTTAAAAATTAAACATTTTCAATGAGCCCCTAACCAACAGTCTCATCAGTTCAAAAATTATGATGCTACAATGCGAATGTGGATGGATGTAGGTACCCGGGGAGACCAACGCTGACATTTCACGATCAGATCAATCGGATTTTATCCGAGGGTGGGTGTCAAGAGTCTCCGAAACCGGCGTGTTTGTATGAAAAGGGTAATGAAGGTGAAGTGTCTGGCACTCGATACTCTCTGCCTATCCCGTAAAGGACTTGGCGTGAAGATATGTATGTATGATGCTACAGCTGAACACACACACAGTCTAGTCAAACTTATAACACCTCGATTTGCGTCCAGGGTTAAAAAACAACAGTATAATTTTAAAAAAAACAGCATATTTTTAACCGAGTCAAAAAAACGAGGAGGTTCTCAATTCGGCCGGCATATTTAATTATGTATGTACACCGATTTCTCAGTCCGATTTTAGGTATTTATTTATTTTTTTCTTTTTAGGATACGATTTACAAATTTTATCATTTTATGATATGTTTCCATATCATACGTTTTGCAATTTAAACTGTACTCTCAGTATAAATAATCCAATTATCTTAGATTCCTAATTTGAAACCCTAAATGTGCAGGTAGTCACATTTGAGTTTTGACAGTATCTGTAAGTTATCTTAACTGCCTTTTGGACTTTATAATAAATCCCAACCACACTAAAATTTATAAAATATGCCTGAAATATGCTTGAAGATTCTAGATGAAACATATAGTAACTTTGTTTAAAAAAAGTAGTTAGGTACCTTCCATGGAGAATCATTTAGTATAAGATTTTGGGAAAGAATAAACAACATTTTTATACAACCTGTTGTTAACTGTAAGGTGGAAAGAAGTTCGCCGGTTCGGCTAGTTATTAATAAAAGAAACACTTTCATTCTATATTTTATAATTTTCGTCTGAGTTATTTGTCCAGAGATATTTATAAGCTTAATTATATAATTAAGCTCTAAAAACTATTGTAGTTTTTTAGGTGAGAAGAAGATAAGCAGGTTTGCAGTAATCGTGACACATTCTGCTTATTCCGCAAGGGACTAAGCGTGAAGATATGCACATATTTAAAAAAATGTAAATAGTCGATTAACATAATTAGCCACTGCAGATGCACTAGAGCAAAAGTCCTAGCATTAAACATGCAGTAGGTCAGCTGTGACACCGGTGCACACCTCTCTTGGCTGCCGGCCAACTGTCTTACATAGCATGCAAGCTACTTCAGCGAATATTTTCCATTCTGATTATTCGAGAAGAACAAATTTAAAAGTGCTCCTAAAGCTGAATACTTTTGCTTTATACTCGTAGTTCCTAATTTTTTTCTCTTCTCTTTCTCTTTGGTCTCTTCGAAAGATGAAGATTAACTGGTGGTCTGCCTAGCTTGTAAAGTACTTCTGCCACTATCACCTTTGCAACCTCTTTTAAGGCGTAGGTACCCGGTAAATTTAGGTTTTTGTTTTAGAGCAAACGCAACAATATTGCACAAAAATAACCTTAATTTAAAAACTGTGTCATCTAACGGCCAATATTAATAATCAATCCTAATTCAAAACTTGCTGTCCAAGATTGATATTTTGATCCATTTTTATGTTAGCGCTTGCCAATAACATGTCTGTGGACAGGATAAATATGACAATTAGGTATGGGATAGGCCGGCGGATACGCAGCTATCTAGATTGCTTGAAATCCATTAGATTGAGATACATTATTAACATTGGCCGTAAGTCAACAATTAAATAGTATCTATCACTCAAAGATCACTGAACCAATGTCATACAATTTATGTTGGACAAGCTTCCAATCGCGGCTTTACCCTTGTATATTCTTAACAAATTATAAATAAAAAAGCTTAAATGTTCGGTCCACAAACTATATTCCTGTAAAGTTTCGTCTAAATCCATTCAGTAGTTTGTGTGTAAAAGAGTAACAAACATCCAGCCCATCTCACAAATTTTCGCATTAACAATATTAAATTTTAGTATTGTAATATTACAATATTAAAAAAGAAGTATCTTCACGCCCATGTCACCGAAGAAGCAGGCAGAGGCGCAACTAGGGCACCCACGACTAGCTGAAGATACTAAGTCCCACAATGTAATAGGTGGCAAGCCTCTCGCCAATCGGGCACATATCCTATTGCGAGCAACATTTTTTTTATTAGAAAATTGGAAAAACCCAATTTTCTTTTCGTTGCCCTACCCGGGATTCGAACCCAGGACCTCATGCAGTCAAGTCCAACAACTGAACCGCTAGACCACAGAGGCGATTCATCCAATTAAAAATATCAAAATCATCTATATTAAAATCGAAAAATATTGTGTAGGCAGCTTAGCGCGGTTTAACATAAATTTTTTCATCGATTGAAACAATATTTCATCAGATGGACATATTTGTATTACAAATATAATATTAATAATTCAACGTACACTAAAACATAGCAATACTTGCAACGTATTATTTCATATAACATAGTGTATGTGCAACATACTATTACAGTTATTGATATAGTTTGAACGTGTTGGTTCAGCTGTTAGTGATATGAATGTTGTAAATGAAATCCCTACTAATAAATGCGTAATTAATTATGTTTGTGCTTTGTATGTATGTTTCGTTTTCACGTGAAAACGACCACTGCAATTATTTTATTTATTTACTAGCTTTCGCCCGCGACTCCGTCCTCGCGGATGTCGGCCTTCGCGTGATAAAACTGAAAAATTAAGATTAATTTTTTTTCTACGTATTTTTCTAGGATAAAAAGTATCCCATTTTATGCCCAGGATAGTAAGGTATAATTTCACCGAGATATAATTTCAGGCAAGTTTCATCGAAACCGAACCGTTAGTTTTCACGTGATGACTGAACATACAGACAGACAGACAGACAGTCAGACAAAAATTTTTTTAATTACTTATTTTGGTTTGGTATCGATCCAGTAACACCCTGCTATTAATTTTCAATGTACAGAATTCACCCTTCTACGGATTTATTATATGTATAGATTTATTTAATGTAATACTTTACTGCACATAAAAAGCAAAAACATACAAAATGAAAAAGAAGTAGAAATGCACAAAAGGCAAGCTTATATCTAACTACAGAAATTTCTTCCAGCCAAACCAAAAAAATTAAACTGAAGAAATAAAATGGATGGCATCGTGTACAAATAACGTTTGTAGACATTCTTATTACAAAACGAAGACCAACCGAGGACTAGAGAGTCCAAACCACCACTCTTAGTACCGTGTAAAGCAAAACCATTCATTCACTCTTTCCGCATTTGATTAGTTTGATGCCCCGTTCCTTATAACACAAACTCAGGTGACGAAAAATGTAAAAAATGTATATTTAAAATTAGATTCTTAGCAATAAAAGTGATAACGAAATTGATTATTCAATTTTGCTACGAAACATATATTTTAGATTGAACATTTTGTTAATATATGAATTTCGTTTTTATGGTCACGTTCTAGTAGTAATTAATGTAGCTAGCGTACAACGAAAAGAAGTGCTCGGCGCGCGTAATTCAATATGTGTGTTTATAAATATTTTCGAAATGTAAACATTCTATAGTATTGAATAGGGCCTCAAGTTACATAAAGAAACTTTGTGGTTGTTATTGTTAAGCACAACGAGATGCGTAGCAGTGTTACCAACCCTACTGTTTTAACACTAGATTTACTGTTTTTAACGTGACAACACTGTTTTCTGTTTTAGCACGATTTTCTACTGCTTTTTATGCCAGTATTGTTATTAATACAAGTCAAAGGCATTTTACATACAAAATCCGAAATAGACGATTGTAATGTTACGCATTTGATGTTACTGAAAATCATATGAAAAAACTTAATCAAAGGATGTACGATTTTAACAATAACAATTAAACAGAAATTGTTGAGAATAGAGTAATACACAACAATTTAAAATGTCTGTAATTTTAATTACCTATTTTTAATGAATAATATAATTATGTTGTTTTGTTTCAATAAATTCAATTCAATAAATAACATTGTGACGTTTTCGATACTCAAAATACTACGCTTGGTAACAGGAAGGAAACGAAAGGGCTTAGGTTTTTGACATGCAGTTATACATATACCTAAGAGTACCTAATACTATCTGCTTACCCGCAAGGTACTTGGCGTAATATGTGCGTAGGATGATAGATTGTTGTGTATATTTATTTTGTTGTCATGATATTGGAAGGTAAACAAGCAGACGGAATTCTATGGTAAGACATAAGAGAAACTAAAAACTTAGCTTGTTCTTTGAACCGGAACACGTCAACGGCAAGCACTGATGTTATGGTGGCAAGAATAATTAAGGCGGTGGTACCAATCCGGGCGTGTCGCTGCGAAACTCTACATCCTAGTAGGACGCCTTGGTGTAAGTGACGGTAGTCGGTAAGCCTATGCTCGCCTTTTACGAGCTGCCTGGCAGGAAGTCAGATGGTCTATTCTACAAAGAAGCCATTTGGTAGTTATTAGTGATTATAATTAGTAGTATTAGTTTAACTAGTGTCAGTGCTCGCAAACTGTCGTGTTTCGTTTTTAAGGGGTTAACACCCAGCCTCAAGTCAACAGCGCATCCTTATCACATTTGATGTATCCTTTTCTTATCATAAAATAATCCGACTTGTTTACCTTCGAACATAAATAAAATATCTTCACACCCATTTCCCCGCAGTAG
The DNA here is from genome assembly GCA_002245505.1 of Calephelis nemesis. Lineage (NCBI taxonomy): Eukaryota > Metazoa > Arthropoda > Insecta > Lepidoptera > Riodinidae > Calephelis > Calephelis nemesis. The sequence goes on from NJDD01002632.1 coordinate 54,414, forward strand.
GCAGCGGCACAGCCAGGACACCCAAGACTAGCCGTAGGTACTACCCAGTCCCACAATATTATGATAGGCCATCTAATACATTGTGGGAAACCTATCGCCAATCGGTCATTTATCCAAACCCGGGCAACGTTAGTTTTATTATAATTTAAAAAAAACACAATTTGATGTTCTCTACCCGAGATTCGAATAAGAGACCTCAAGCAGTCAACACCAATACTGTTCGGTATTCCGTTTCACACCGCAGAAGTGATAATATCGCAGTGGATTTTGATTACTAAAGACGAAGATTGACTACCCCTGCATTGTTTCAGCTTTAATGATGAAGAGTTCTTATTTCAAATGTCAGAGATTAGCGTATTCCGCGAATAAATTTTGCTGCATTGCTTATCATAACTGACCTCGGTTTTACTACATTTATACTTCTATACATACATATAAACAAAGGTTTGTTACCCCTGCTGTAGTGTATCTGCAGTAATTAATGTTAATCAACTGTACCGTTTGAAATGTTAAACATTAGAGTGTTCCGTGAATACAATGTTTTCCTGAATTATCATAGTTCTTGTTTTGACTTCAGTTTGATAAACTCTTATTTTTATTAATTTGTTTCTTTCTCGAGACAGGCTAGACCTTTCGGCAATGCTGCCTCTACTTCCGTATTGGATATTTCTTTCCTTGTTCATTTTCAATGCATGTCTTCAGTTTCTTATAAAAAAAGTCATAAGGCATATAAAGTCATGTCAATGTCTTATGAAAAGCGGTTTCCTAATTAGGTACTCAAGCTCATCTAGTGAGATTTCTTCATTAATAATTTGCTTCTGCACTGAATAAAATTGTTCAAAATACCAGCAACATTAACTAATTTTTAACGGGCTCTAAACAAAGAGGTTTCTAAATTCGACTATGTTTCTTTTTTTTACTATTAGTTACGCGATTTCTCCATCAATTGCTAAACGATTTTGAAGGTTCTTTTTAAGGAAAGATAGGTCATGATTCCGATTGGGTCCCATATAATTTTGTCATGATCGACTAGTGATTTTTGAGTTATGCTTAACAATGCATAAATGTAAAAGTGAAAAATTGATGTATTGTTCAGTGTACAAACAAATGAAATCTGTGTTATACTAATGGATAAACTTTATTACTGTGAAGTTTCATCAAAATCTATTTAGTAGTTTTTGCGTGAAAGAGTAACACATCCATCCATCTTCACATATTTTCGCATTTTCAATTTAAGTACATAGTATAGAATGCATGAGTTTGGGAATTTGATTTGGGAATGTTTTAAAGGAATGACGATTTTGAGGTTTTTTTTGTGCAATACCAATGATCTCCTACTAACGACCAGGCTGGCAGGCGGTTGGTTTATTCTTTNTGCATCATTGGTTGAGGGGTAAGCGTACGTGCCCAACGCCACTGACCATCCATGAGGATCAGATTCGATTCCCAGTTCTGAAGTATCTACATGTCCTCGTATGACAAACAAGATGATTCTTTCTTTTGGGGCTGGGTGCATGTTAAATTTATAATGTGACTTGCAGCCCGCCCCGACTTCGCACTTATGAAATGTACATATAAACCTTCCCCTTTAATCACTCTATCTATACAAAAACTGCATTTTTTGTTGCATCAAAATCCGTTGCATAGTTTTAAAGATTTAAGCATACAATGGGATATAGGGACAGAGAAAGCGACTGTTTTGTACTATGTAGTGAAAATGAATCGCTGAATGTGTTGCTAAACGTGACTTCCGAACGACTGATCCGATTTGGCTAATTCTGTTTTTATTTAAATTTCTTACGAAGAAAAAAACTAGAACCGAAATTTCAGTGAAAAAAAGGACAGCGATTTTTTATTTTTTCCTATACAAGCTTAAGGGTGGAACGAAGTTCACTGGGACAATTAGTGTATAATATATTTCTGTATTTGGTATCTTTGACTTAAAATCGTAACAAAGGTTTGTGTTAGGTTTGTGTAATAGGCCTAGAGATTTTTAACAAAATGTGTCAATAACCAATGAGGAAACAAATCATCGAATTCATCAATAATTTATGAGTAGAGTATCTTCACGCACATATCCCCAAAGAAGTAGGCAGAGGTACAACTAGGGCATCCACGACTAGCCGAAGACACTAAGTCCCACAATGTGATAGGTGGCAAGTCTATCGCCAACCGGGCACAC
>NJDD01002632.1:67055-82229 GCA_002245505.1 Calephelis nemesis
AGCCTATATGTTATTCTGGGTCTTCAGCTACCTACATACCAAATTTCATCGTAATCGGCTTTGTAGTTTTTGCGTGAAAGAGTAACAAACATCCATACATCCATACATACAAACTTTCGCATTTATAATATTAATAGAATGTGTTTAACAAAATGACCGCTTGATGACGCATACTGCTAACACCGCTCGCATATCCTAACTTTAAAGTCAGTGTTTACTGCAAGGAATATAAATACTCTTTAGCAAGAGGTTCACTGTATTTTCGTTTAAAGGAGTGTTTTAATAACATCACAGTATCAGGTTCACAACTCCTCAACATGTATCTCCATGTATGCATGTGAAAAGTTATAGAAGTACTATATCTGACACATATTTTTCCTATATTGTTAGAAAGGGTTGTGTTTTTCATTTATATCTCTGAATTTATGCAATATAAATATATTTTATTATTACTTCATACGTTCCACCTTATGTAGATGTAGAATATGTACCAGACAAATTAGCAGAAATGACTCAAAATCGGTAGCAATTTCGATCTTTGAACAAAAAATCAAAAACTATTATTTTATTCAAACTAAAATACAAAACGCATGGATATAACATTAACAAAGCAGCTCATAACCGCCGACCGTAGTCGCATGCGCAGGCTAGTGACGTCATGATGTACAATAGCAGTATTTTAAGGACCATTTTAAATGAATGAAAGTAAATAAATTTATAATGTTAAAATTTGGCAATAATATTCAGAACGCAATTTAATTTTAATCTTACCTTCCTTACATAAAAATATATTGGTCCTTTTAATGTATCCCAGTCTACATCAAGTGCTTTGGAAGCACTAATCTACTATAAATGAGTTTTATCTTCAATAAATTAATGACATTAAAAAAATATGGCCGTTTTAAAATCATTAAAACTAAAAAAAAAAGTTTATCATGATGATAACTTATTGTCTTATTCTTAAGTTCGTTGCACTTCTACGCCCTTGCAGATTTTTTTTTATGTTATAGGGAGACAACAAGCAGACGGATTTCCTGATGGTAAGAAATGCCGTCGCCTATAGACACCAAATGTGGTACCTAACGGTGCGTTGTCAACCTGAAGCTAGGATGGTCAGCCTCCTGCATAAGTAAGTAAACCGCTACCCTACCCTCCAACCGAAACACGACAATAACGAGCATTGTCATTTTGCGGAAGGAATAGGTAAGGCGGTGGTGCCTGTATGTCCGGGCGAGTCGTTGCAGGACTCTACAACCTAGTAAAAGAATTATTTAATATTTAAAAAATATAGATAAACAAAAAACTTCATTCAAAGAGTTATTTTTTTTATAAGAAAATAAAAAGCCACCAAACGAATCAGCTAACTGACAGCTATTTGTTCGGCATAGTCTTAAATCTTAAATATGTACCTACTCTTGGACATAAATTGAGATTTAGTCGGCAAGCCTTACAACCTTTTCCGCATGCGACATAAATAACGACTCTTACTCACACGCTAATAATAATGTATTCAGAACAACACCAACACAAACATTAGTATTGTTATTCCTTATTAGTGTAGTAAGCAATCCAATTTTAAATAAAAGAGATTTTCACATACAGGTCTATCTCAAACTTCAAACCTTCCGAAGTTGTCCTACTTTAAAAATCCAACACAGAATATTCTATCTTTTAACTTGCTATATCCCTGTACTATGTGCATATTTATTATTATTATTCATTTAAAATTTATGCACAACGGTGTACAAAGGTGGACTTAATGCAACATGACATTCTCCACAAGTCAACCTTTTTTTTATTTCCGACTAGGACTAAGTTGTCAAGTTGTTTTAGATATTCTAGGTCCTGACCCTACCCTGGCGTGGGCTCAATAAATAATAAAATACCTCACACGTCCTTTTGGTCGAGAGGTTCGCGTAAATCACCGACCAACCACGACGCTCGTGTTCAATTCCCGACGGGGGTAAACATTTGTATAATGAACATCCAAATGTCTGCGTTTCGGGGTCGGTGCCTGTTTATTAAATTTATTTTGGTATTTATTTAAGTATTTCTTCGTAAGAGTATCATTGACTCATAAAATAAGCATATAATTTGCTTACTTTGGGGATACATTAAATTTGTTTAATTTATACAAAGATACTTAGATTATAAGTATTTAAATAATATTATAATTGAAATTGAAATATCTGATGTTTTTGTTTTTATTTTTTTCAGAGGCGAGAGCATCAGTCCCAGAGACATATACTCTGTGTGAGTTCCAAAAAGTACAACGTAGGAGGTTCACAGATATTTTTCCTTTCAAGCATTTTTGTTTTACATATTTCTAAGTAGATAAGCGTATATGTATAAAAAATACCAGAATGAACATTTAAAGTGTTAAAACTACATATTTTAGCAAAAAATATTATGTTTTAGTTTTACAAATCAAATAGTCAAGCGTAACCAAAGATTAGAAAAATTACCGAAATCATGGTAAAAGTTTTTAAAGTTACAAATTTTAATGTTTTATTAAAAATCTTATAATAATTAAAATGTTATTGTAGAATTTGTGCCGGAGCCCCCTAAATATTCATTTCGGTAACTTGCTTGGTTTTCGATCGGGCTTTCATGTCTATCTCTCATATGACAGAAAGTAAACAAAAACATATAATTAGGAACAGGTTGCATATTTCTGCAAATTTCACAGAGAAAAAATCTAAAATCGAAATCAGCGTTGCTGAAGTTTTAACGAACTTAGTTTTATGAATTTTTTTATGTCAAGCCAAAATTTTAATTGTGGTATTTAAAGACATATGAAATACAACATAGTCATAAATATTATTTGAATTTTGTGGAGTACACGAAAAGTAAAACATAATAAATCTTAGGATACAACCGTTTTTTCTGTCGTTTAATTTGTTATCTTATATATAAAAATGAATCGCTAAATGTGTTGGTAAGCGCATAACTTTCGAACGGCTGGACCGATTTGGCTAATTCTTTTTTTATTGTGTTAGTTATTATCAGGAGAAGGTTCTTATGAAGAGAAAACTGGGAAAAGTTGCAGGGAAAATGGGAAAACAATATTTTAATGATTACCATACAAACTGAACGGGTGGAACGAAGTTCGCCGGAGCAGCTAGTTATGAATATAAACTCTAATATATCTTTTTTATATGGTAGTTTTAATCCACCAGAACAATTTTAAAACGTTTTTTGTTATTATAATGCTCATAATTTCTTGAACAAACTTCGTTTTCATTAGTAGACTTTTATACGACTATTCGTACGTTAATTAAAGAACATTATCATATTTAATTTCTAAAGGCAAAGATTTTCTTGCTACTGTGAAATGTGATTGCTTGTTTGTATCTACACCCTGATTTTTTAATCACCATCCAAATTTTAATATGTTGATCTTAAGTGAAAATAATTAAATACGTGTTTTTTCTTTTTGTATCCCTCAATTCTAAAATATTAAGATATGACATCGCAAAGTCGTCTATAAAGTACCGTACCTACGCGCTGAGTGCTCTGACATGCTAGATACCTATTTTTTTTCATAAATGGACTTATAGATAGGTACTTTATGCCTAGAAAAAATTTGGATGGTGATAAAAAAATCTTGCTGTATATGAAAAAACAAGTAGGCTTTTGTCTACCAATTGCTAATATTTTTAAAACTAACCCCTAATAGCATCACTTATCTACCTATGTAAATATGTGTGCATATATTGTATGGAGGTATAGTTTCATGGCAACTCACAGATGTACCTTATTTAAAATACCTAAACGAAAAAATATTGGATAGTAAAAAGCATATACTTAAAAATCACTTGCTAAAACACTTAATATACGAATAATTACAAAGTTTATGCCTTGATGAAACTAAGCAAGATACTCATTTAATAAAAAAATGTGATAATATGAAAAAAACATCAGGGGGCTATTATTTAGTACAATCTATATTTCGTACAGATAAATAATTAGTGTGAACTTTTAAAATCAATTCCTATCTTTATTTTTTCTTAATTAATTTGTATGTAAAAATGTTACTAATTTTAAAGATAATATTTCTTAAAACCAAAGATCAAAAAACATCAGGGAATTCGGGCAAAACTTAACCTATGTGGTAAATATAAGTTATTCTAGAACAAAATAAAATTGAAAAATATTTTTTGTAAAGAAAACTTTAAATAACGTTTAAAAGGAAGTATTAAAACTTAGGAGGCGGTGTTCGTTATTAGAGAGCTCAATATCTAATTGAAATATAATGAATATTTGTCGTTGTGAAAAAACTTAATATTTGTAATAGTCTTATGAATAAAAATATCAACGGTCCTTATGTACAAACTCATTTCAAAAAGTCAGGTGTACAAGAATGGGTAATACTAATTTAAATCTCTTTCGACATTATATACAAGGTCTAACTGAAAGAACGGATAATGTTTTCGCTGTATAAACCTCTATTGCTGGTTTCTTTAATCTAAATGTATAGATTTCAAATAAATACAATTTAAAATTAAACAAAACTTTAGTAGTAGTAACCCTACAAGTTATAAAATATTGAGCGTTGGCTGATTCACCGCCAGCGAGTGATGACTGCCGTCAGAGCACTAGTAGGGTTGTCATGAAAATAAATAAAGAAATATTTTTCAAAATTTGTATAGTAAAAAAATGCGAGTCTAACTTGTATATTCAGGTGATTTCTAATACGGTATCAATAAATATATAAAAGTACCGTGTTACTATTATATAGGTATTGTGAATCTAAATTCATATGTGAAATAAGAAAACACCATTTTCTGACACATCTTCGCTTACGTAGGGACCGTCGATATGTATTTATCTTATCAACAAAAGATATATGTATGTTATTTGTTTATTACCTACTCGATATAAGCTTACAAAATATAAATGCGTCTTGCCTTTATTTGACTTGTACATTAAAAAAATGATGTTTTGTAGATAAATAAGTATAACTTAGATAAAAACTTATTGTAATACATATATTTAAATATGTATGAAATATTAAATAGATAGTTTTTTTGCAATTATTAACTGATTTAATCCAATCCTTTATATGTTTTTGTTTAATGTTAATTAATAAAGGTACATATAACAATGTATGCTATGTGTTAAACTCAAATGTAAACAATTTAAAGTTAAAATATAAAGTATATACCTGTATATTTACATATATTTCTGTATAGTATGTGTTTTAAATCGGTGTATACGTATTAATTAACTAATGGACGTTTGTTTATCTTTTTGGGCTGTGTTAAAGTACTAATTATTAAACTAGGTTCGTCAGGACGCAAGATGCTCATATACATTTTACTTAATCGTAACTTGCAATTGTCCCATACCCTCTTTTTAACATTAGTTCTCGACGTTTTAGTGTTCCTGTTTGGAGGTTAAGGTAGTTGATAAACTCACAGAAGAGACTTGAGATCCCAGTCCTGAGTTGGCAACACACTATTAACATTCAAAGTTTCTAGAGGCAACATGTATGTCTTACTATTAGTAAATTCCTTCTACGCTTTCTTATAACAAGGAAAAACGGTTGAGAATAAAAATGTGACAACCCTGATTAAAATAGTAACTAAACAAAATATATGTATGTTAATTATTTTATTCATATGTCTAAGAATTAGAGGGTAGATATAATACACTGTTGTAAGGGTTAGTTATATATTAATTTATGTTATTTTTTTCGCAATAAAACTTGTGTTTTTCTTTAATTTTGTACGGTTTTTGTTTTTATTTCCTTTCTCTTTAGTTCAATATTTGGGTTAGTGAAAGATAATCATATTTATATAAAAAATTAAAGACATTATTTAGGTTAATTAATTAGTTGTCATACAACGTGATTTATCAAGAAAATTTATAAAACTTTTTCTGGTATATATTTAAGTATTTCTATGTATTAGAATCGTTGACTAACACCCATAACATAAGCATATAATTTGTTTAATTTGGGGTTAGATTCAATTTGTGTAACTTGTCCAGAGATATTTATTATTTTTAGTTTTGAGTTCTATGCATAGAACGATTTAGTTTTATTACATTATTTTTTTTTACTAGAATCTAATTAATTGACATAAAAACAACATTATGTAATCAGGAATAAATCACAATAAGCCGCATATATATACAAATTCATATTTTGTAGGACGAACACAGTAAATAATTAAACAAAATATTCATATTTTGCCTAACGTTATAACAATAGATTTGAGTAAAATTGCTTATTTTGGGTATATAAGTTTAAGCTACATTTCTTAATACAAAAGGAAATTAATTCTAAAGAACATTATTCTAAAACAATAAAAATAAATTTATTTGATCAGAGAATTTATAAGGTTGTGAAATATTCGAACATATCTGTTTTATTTGATTAATAGTAAATATGTATTTACGTCTAGACAAGATGGCGATCCTAATTTAGCAGTTAGAAAACTGCATTTTTAAAATAATCAAGAAACAAAAATATCTATTAAATGTCATTAATTTTTAATACATTGTATTTGTATACGGTAAAAATATGTCGTTTTTTTGCACTTACTATACCGAAACAGAAACTGAAATAACGTCTTTGGATTATTTTAATGGGCGGTTAAATATTTATGAATAAGCTTTCAATATGGCAGAGTAAGCTATCATAATGTTTTATTTAGTTAAAATTTTCATTTTATTTAGTTAGCCCGAATCGAAACCGAACATGAAAAAAATAAATATATTAAAGTTGTTCATATGGCTATCAAAAATATATTTTTAGTGTCCTGTTAATTATTTTTATTGCTTATTTAAAACAAAGTTAAATTTAATAAACATTTAAGTACTTATCTATAATGTTAATCTTCATGTCATCTGTTAAGTTCAGTCAACACATTTATTTTAATTTTTGTATGAAATTATTTTTTGTAATTTAAGTATATTTCTATTTTAAAACCTTAAAAAATATTGTATAACTCTATGAGTGAGAAAATAATTAAATAGCTATTTTTATAAAATTTCATAATATAATTATTCACTAAAACCACTACCGTTACGCTAAAGTTGAACTGAAGAGATACCAGCTTAACGTAAAATATTTCAGCGACTGCTTACTTCGAAGTCTTCATTTAAATTTTATTCAAGGATAAATTATTTCAGAATTATACTGATAATAAAATATTCTAAATCCCGAAAGGATTCGACGAAAAATAAATCTATTACACAAATTTCTATGAATATGAATAGATCCGGTGATGAATATTATAGAACCGTCTGAAATAACTGATCAACCTAATACATCCACGAATCAAACGGTGGATCAAGCCTGTGAAGCGAATATATATATATATATATATATTACCTCCAACGTATCATCAAAAACATTTATTTGAAATCGTTATGTAAGCAGTAACAAATGTGATGCTGAGACACAAACGGATATTCTAGAGTCGTCGACGTCAAAAATCATTACAAATAATAAAAAAATGTTAATAAGGAGTGTGGTACACCTCAAAGAACGTTTGCTGACCAAGAAACTCAAATAACCAACACGTTTCAAGGGTTTTCATCAGTTCAAACAAAAGAACAACTCATTGATCTTGCTAGTGTAACATTTGATAATTTAATTTTTTTATTAGACAGAACAAAGCCACCTAAAATGTACGATTGCTTACAAAGATAGACTGTTTATATTTTTATTGAAATTAAAAACATTGTTTAAGTTGTTGTAATCATCTTACTTACTGTTTTTAACTGACCCACGGTTTTTTTTTTTAAATTTAAAATTCACTCTGTGTAATATATCACATTTCACATAGAAAAAAAATCAAATTGATTTTATTTTTTCAATAACTATTTGACATCCAATACATGTTCATTTTCTCAAAAGAGCCACCGTAAGTTGTAGCACTAGATGGCGCTGAGGTCACGCACCCAGCGAATAGATACCTATAGATATTTTCAATATATTTTTACGTTAAAATACGTACGGAATCTGGTGGGAGTGATGGGTTGATCCGAGTAGGGGGTCGAAAATAAATATTTTACTTCAATCATTTCGTGTGCAAATGAAAAGATCTGATTTGAGCATTTTTAATCTCCTATTTTATTTTCTGTTATACATTATTTTCGAAGAATAGGCGTAAAATTAATTTATTTTACTGAATTATGAATATAACAGTAGCAATTACTTTGCTCCTCTCTTACTTACTTACTCTTAGATGAATATAAACAGTTTTAGACGTCCGCGTCCTAAACAATGACGAAGACAAAATGTAACTTCGTTTTCAGGAGATAGAACAGACGTCAATGGCTCCAGACCCGGACCACCCGTTGTACTGCGCGGAGTGCAGAGTTCAGTTCCGAGATGAGTCTGCATTTGCCATACACTTTGGTAGCTCCAACAAACACGCTGACACCAATCTGTAAGTATTAAAAAAATAATTTTATAATATTTAAAAAAATATCGATAGTACACGAAAATAGAACAGCCCTTTAAATGGATGATCGGGTACATCACAGGTATCGAATTAGAAAAGATTTTTTGTAAAGTTTTCAATAATTTTTAATATTTGATTGAGTTAAAAGATGTAAAGATATTGAATGTGACATGTTCTTTGCTTTATTATCTATTCATCCAGTATTGAAAAAGACATAAACACCATTCTCTAGTCGCGACACGGACCCAATTTTACTATAGTGTATTTCTCTTTACCAACGAGTACCGAAAATAACAGTGCAGTGCTAGTGGTCGACCCATCGAGTACCGTGGCACGTGTTGGCGGCGCATTCCCCCGATGGGAATTAAATTCCCACTCATGGCAATTTAACGCTAAAGTTTCATATGACAACTACTAGAGACGCCACTTCCCATACTTGACGATTCGTATCACAAATACTAGATGGCGCCACTTTCTATACTTGACTAATTTAACGTCGAATGGAGTCTCTCTATTTGTATACTCTACCTGAGTACTGAGTAACAAAAATCCGCTGCGGCCCCCATCAGTGTGCTTCGCAATGCGATGCGCCCCAGCCCGACTCGCTCCGCCCCTTTAACAGTGGGCTCTATCCTTTAATGAATATGATATATCCTTATAAGTATATTATTTGAATAATTTTGCTGTGGTCTGAATTTCAAGCTTATTGTTCAAGTCTGCCGACTACCCAACCCTCCAAACAAGAGAGAATACAAATAACAATTAGCCTAAAGTGAAGCTAAGGTACCTATTATTGTTCCCATCATGGACACGGTGAACAATTAGTTGATCGGCTTATCAATTAATTCAAAGTGACTCTACTCGTATTATATTCCGATATTTTTTTTTTCAAAATATAAATATGTACAATGAAATCAGTACTCACTCCCTCAGTGTTTGCTCCATCAGTGTTTGCTGTTGATAGTGACCCATGTAACCTTTGCTCACTTCTTACGAACTGCCTGGTGGGATGGCAGTTCAATACTACACAGAGGACCCAGAATAAAACAGAAGTAATTTATGTAAACATACAACAAAACGCATTTTGCAACTCCAAATTAAAATGACTGAGAAATACTACTAAAAATACCTCATAATATTACCTTTAGCTATTATTTCTATGTCAACGTGTTGTTTAATTGTTCTTCATTATTACAGTTACATTATTTTATTCTACCTACCGCATTTTTTTTATTGAATGCTAGAGGTAAGGTGAGATCAAATCCAGTTATATTTTTGTCACTTTTTGGTACAATAATTGTCATTCAACCTTTTGTTTGAACCTTTGAGTTTTATGACAGTTCTTAACACAACCCCCGGACCACTGAAGGAAAGGGAGTTGCAACCTATGATTTTTTCTTCTCGCACAGTTTATGTACCGCCGTACAACGCCTTGCGGAATAATTGTTTGAAGCTGTATTGAAACAGTATGAAACTGATGCCGTACATATAATGAAATGACTAAATTACCCTTGATATTGTCAAAAAATCCAAAAAAATTACCGACCTTGTGTCGCACCATTTTTTTACGGCACTGCGCGATTTCTTATTATTTTTATGGATCTATCGAGGGTAAAAATGCTGTACAAAAATATATGACAAAAATGTTCTCACTTTACCTGCACTTTTGAATTCTCACCAGCAATCAGTTGGACTGCTTACAAGTTACGGCATAGTGCTGAATATTATTATTTTATGCTCTTATAACGTCCTATATACGTCACCTGGTGGTTCATATGACCCATCCATTTTTTAGCATGGGCCTGTAGTCTATAAGTAAGAATACTTACAATAACACGTAAAGTATGGTGCAGACGACTACCGTCTTCTTTCCAAAGTCGTATTAATTTCATATCTCATAGGTTATAAGTTATAAAATTTGCAGTTAAATATTCCATTGGGCTTCCTTCCGATACTCTGATAGAACGTCTTTCTATGGTGAAATCAAAATCCTACAAAAACATTTCATGTTACATGTTGCCTAAACGAAACCTTATAGCTCGCACTGTCAAAAAGTAATCAGATCTCGTGTAGAGCCAAGTTACTAACCCTACATGCCCAGCCCTAAATCGATTAGCCCTCATTTTACACTCAAGTTACGGGGAAATACTACAGCTATAGCTCGTACCGCGTAGTTCGTAGCAGAGTTTTCCCGCTATAACCTCATAGGCGTGCAAAACGTGGACTTAACTGGCGAGTCGGCCTCACGGACTTTTTGCTATTCGTCATATGGGCTTGAGCTTAAAAATCTGTTCTATCTTTTAAACTGCTTCCGTAAATTTTGTTTATCTAGTATAATCGAAACACAAGTTAAAAAGGTTCAAAAATACGACGAACCGCTTCGAGAAGAGGTAGGTAGTTGCGCTTGCGCTTTGCTTAGCTCGTCTGGGCGGGGATGGCGTCAGATAAAATAAAGCAAAGCAACTTGAACAATCAATTGTCAAATTAATGAAGTACTAATCATATTCGAATCGTTAAACCACGTGTAAGTACTTAGTACCTACATGTTTCACTATATTTTAAGTGCACTTAAATCACCAAAACATAACATTTACTGGAACTCAGCAACAATTTTAGTAAAATAACATTTTGTTTAGAGTAAAATGTCAAATGTCAGTATTGCAAAGTACGAGTTGAACATAAAAAAGATTTATTATTTCCACGATTTTAACGGATGTAACACATTATTGATTAATAGTAATTTTACCCTAATATTACTATTCTGTTTTTTAACTGGTCGTGTAAAATTTGAGTTGTAAAACACGATGAGCTGTCACGAAGCTCTACTGTTCAGTCCCTTCTGGTCACCCAGTTTGTACCTGATGAGGAGTGTATGTATTCGGGCAGGTCTATTCAGCCGAGCAAGGGCGTGGGGCGCGGAGGGGGGCGGGGCCGCGCGGGCCGGCCCGGGCCCAGCACCGGCGTCCTCAACACCGGCCTGCCCACCTCCACCACCTGCGCCATCGTCAGTATACACACGCCACACACCACACGCCACACACCACACTCTCTCTCTCACACACACATACACAGACGCACGCACGCAGGCTAGTTAGGTTTATTTTGTTCAATATATATTTTGGTTAAAATTTTTGTTTATTTTATAAAGTCTGTGGTAAATTAGTCAGCTACTGAATGTTCTCTTGTTTTCTAGCGCTTCATCATGTAAATATAGAAAAAAAAAACTAATCTTAGATCAAATTATTAAATCACTTTTGACACTTTATTAAAATTCATCTAATATTATTTATTTTTTCAAAGTTAGAACTGCGTCTTCGCTTAGAGTGTTTTTAATTAATTATATTGAATGTCCATTAAAAAAATGACAAACTGTTTTCTTAAAACGAGAGGTGTTATAAGTTTGACGTGTTTGTGCGTGTGTCTGTCTATGGCATCGTAACTTTTTAGCATCGTAATGGGTAGTAGTCACATTATGGTTATTTATTTTAATTTTAGATATATGTGAGACGTTATAGTAAAACACTAACGAATGCGGGCACAACTGAGCTGGTCTGATGATGGAGCTTGAAAATAGGCGACGTAACCCTGAAATAGGAAACCCATCGAGTTCAGATTCGTCTTAACTAGATCTAGGGCGATACTAGGGTGCATCCAAAAGTTCATGGCCTCATTTAGCAAACAAGTATTAAATATTTTTTAACTACTCATATTGAAGCTTGTTTATTTACTAGTACGTGTGAAAAGTTGTTTTTTTATTATTTTTTTTGCCTACGGAAAAGCGTAACATCTTCTATGGAAACTATGGAAATAATTGAAAAGCGTGCAGTGATCAAATACTTACATAAGAAGGACTTAATTCCTAAGCAAATTGATGAGGACATAGTTGATACTTTAGGGGAATCGGTTCCATCGTATTCATGTGTAAAATAGTGGGTAGCTGAAATAAAACGCGGTCGAGAGGGTATTGAATACGAACCTAGAAGCGGCAGGCCTCCAACCTCCACCACCCAGGAAAACGTGGATAAAATTTGTGATCTTATATTAGCAGACTGGAGATTATTAACCTTTAATGATATTGCTAAGAATACTGGCCTCAGTTATGGCCGGGTACAATTATATTATAATTAAGGAACTGGGTTTTCACAAGGTATTGGCAAGATTGCTTTCAGCAGACCAGAAAAGAGTTCGATAAATAATTTTAGAGATTTTTTGGCACATTTTGTAACAATACATGAAAGTTGGGTCTATCATCATACTCCTGAGTCGAAACTATGGAAGAGAACTGGTTCATCGACCCTTAAGACGGGAAAAAATTTTTGTCGACTAACAAAGTTGTCGCTTTTAGTGGCGTTGGTCAGTTTTTTGGGACGCGAGAGAGGTTACCTTAGTCGTTTTATTACCAAAAGGCAAAACAATAAATTACACATACTATTGTAACCTCCTGAGACAATTACGAGAAATAAATTAAAGAAAAACGTCCAGGAATTATCCGTAAAACAATTTTGTTTCACCAGGATAATGGTCGCGTCCACATCTTCGCAGAGTCAATGGCTGCTTATAACTATTGCTACAAATTGTTGCCGCCCTTACTCGCTAGATTTAGCTGCATCCGACTACCACTTAATTCAAAATTAGAAAAAAAAACATTCAGGTGGATCGTAGTTTTCGTCAAATGATGAGGTGATAGCTGCGGTAGACGAGTAGTTTATGAAAATCGAGGAATCATTATTTTTAAAAGTATAATTAAGTTGCAGGAAAGATGGAGGAAGTGCATTGTATTTAACGGTGATTATGTTGAAAAATGTTTTTTTTATTTAATATATTTTGTTTTCTTATTTTTTTCAAACCAAAAACATTAAGTAAGTAAGTATATTCACGTTCATATCCCCGTATGGGTAGGCAGAGGCACAACCAGAGCACCCACGATTAGCCGAAGACACTAAGTCCCATAATGTTATAGGTAGCAAGCCGGGCCAAGGCCAACCGGGCACATATCCAATCCCGAGCATTTTTTTTATTAGAATATTGGAAATACCACATTTTCTTTTTGTTGTCCGACTCGGGATTCGAACCCGAAACCTCATGAAGTCAAGTTACTTTAACCGTTAGAGCACAGAGTAAGAGTCGATCAACCCTCGTATTTTCTGATAACGAGGACTTGATGATAAGAATCTGATGAAAGAACTGGGATATAGCTGATTTTTTGCAGAGTTCAGTGCGTTGGCCCGATGGTATTCCTCCGATTGTTCTCAAAGTGTGTGCTCCCGAGCGGTTTTAACGCGCCTCTTCCGGACATTTATCAGGTATTAAAGACCGAGTTCACGGAAGACCGCTTTAGTACAACCGATCCCTAAAAAGGGTGACCGCTCGAATCCGTCCAATTCCCGGCCCATAGCTATAACCTTCTTGCTTTCCAAACTTATGGAATCCATAACAAACTGCCAGATCTTAAGGTACCTAGAGGAGTACCACCTGTTACCAGCTAATTCGGTATTCGTCGTGGTCGTTCAGCTGGTGATCTTTTAGTTTACTTAATACATCGATGGACGCAAGCAGTCGAAAGCAAGGGGGTCAGTTTGGACGTAGCGAAAGCTTTTGATCGGGTGTGGCACAAGGCGCTTCTATTGAAGCTTCCTTCTTACGGTCTTCCAGAAAGTTATAAAAATGGGTCACTAGTTTTATGACGGAGCGTAGCATCAAGGTCGTTGTCGACGGCATGTGCTCGGTGTCCAAGCTTGTCAATGCTGGTGGTCCCCAAGGCTGTATGATTTCTCCTACTCTGTTCCTTCTGTATATCAATGACATATTGCAAATTAGTAACACTCATTGCTATGCAAACGACACTACTGGGGAAGCCCTATACTTTGGCCGGCATAATATATCTCGGAAACATATTATCATTGAGAACGGAATCAACTTGTGTCTAAAGTTGACAATCTTTTATCTGAAATTTCGTTTTGGTGCCAGCAGAATCTGGTGCAATTTAACCCTAGCAAGACACAAGTTTGCGCGGTTTCCACCAAAAAGACTCCCTTCATCGCATCTCCTCGATTTGAGAGCGTTTCCCTAACTGCCAAAGCCTGCAATGGTATACTTGGCGTTGACATTTCGAGTGATGTTTCCATTTCGTGGTCATTTAAAGGAGTAGGCTAAAATAGCATCTAAAAGACTTGGTGTGCTCAGTAAAGCGATACAGTATTTCAAGCTGACCCATCGCTTACAACTTTACAAAGTACAAATTCGGCCTCATATGGAGTACTGTTCTCAATTCTGGGCATGTGCACAGTACTAGCTCCTTCCGTTTGACCGCATTCAACGTAGAGCAACTCGAATTGTCAATGACCGAGCAATCACCAATCGGCTTGATTCTTGGCGCTGCGTCGAAATGTTGGGTCCCTCAATGTTTTCTACCGCATCTATCATGGGGACTGCTCTGAGGAGGTTTGTTTTAATTCCAGCCGCTGACTTCCACCTTCGGACGTCGCGACAGAGGTTAAAGTATCATGCGCATCATCTTGATGCGTGGTGATCTACAACTGTGCGATTCCGAAGACATTTTTTACCTCGCACAACACCTTTGTGGAATCAGTTACCGAGGGCGTTATTACCAACAATTATGACTTAGGGACTATCAAGAAAAGAGCGTACTCATTCCTTAAAGGTCGGCAACGCATTTGTGATACTCCTGGTGTAGCGGATGTTCGTGGGCGGCGGTGATACCTTTCCATCATGTGTTACTCGTTTGCCTCCCCTT
>NJDD01002633.1:22474-36990 GCA_002245505.1 Calephelis nemesis
AAAATAAAGGGAGAAATCTGAAAATGGCCAAGTGTGAGTCTTTTTAAAAAATAATGAAGCTGTAAATTTATACCCCTAAGGAACTAAAACGAACTAAATGGATCTATCTTCCAATGGTCGTACCAACCTGAAATTCGTTACGAAGGTTTGTATTTAGTCAAATTAAAGTAATAATCTAAAAACGGCCAAGTGTGAGTCACATTCGAAAATAACGAATACTTAAACATTAACCGCCTCGTTGGTCGAGTGGCTAGCGTACTCGCCTAACTACATCGACTAACCGCGAGGCTTGGGTTCGATTCCCGACGGGGGCAGGCATTTGTGTGATGAACATTTAGATGTCTGCATTTCCGGGTCTGGGTGTTTATTAAATTTATTCTGGTATCTATATAAGTATTTCTATGTATTAGAATCGTTGACTAACACCCATAACACAAGCATATAATTTGCTTACTTTGGGGTTAGATTCAATTCGTGTAACTTGTCCTGGGATATTTATTTATTTATTTATTATTTATTTATAAGATAAAAATAAAATAAACAACCTTACAAAAGTAAATGAAATCCCACCTAAAACATAAACGTGAAATATGGGATAATATGTAGGATAGTATGCGATAATATGGGAATGCTTCGCCTATAAAATAAGTGAGATCAAAATAAGTACCAAGTTCCGTACAAATATCTGAGTTAAAAATAGTTACAAGAATGCACACTTGATTTTCCGCAGTTTTAAAAGTAGAATTCTGAATAAATATCATTATATTAAATACCTAAAATGCTAATACTTACAGGAACGCAAACCTGTTTCTTCAGCAGTTTCTTGATAACATTTTTTATTTTTTTCTGTACTTTTTAATGATGTTACTTGGCAAGACTTTTTATCCTGAGGACACCTTGTTTGATACCACCTGCGCCTCTGTTGCCGCTTTCCCCTTATCAAGTCCTTTATTTCTTGTGAATAGCAATGACTGGTTTCATATTTTCTAATAGGTGGTGTAATGTTCCATGCCGCTTGTTGAATATGTGTTATAAACTTTTCGACTTCTACATCAAGTTGCTCATCGTTTTCAAGGGAACTCTTCAATTTAGCTTACTCTCTAAATTTATCTTAAAACTTGCCCAAACCGTGTATGTAACAAGCGTAGAAGTATGCTAGCTAAATTTTCTCTTAAAAAATGTAAGACACCATTTTCAATATCAGTATTGTAATATAAGTCTTTAGCAGAATCACTTATAGATTAAAGACATTCTAACCAATTAAGAAATTTGAATAAAAATAAACTTAGTTTACCTTAGTATAATAACCTATACGAAAAAAAATATTTAACTATATGGTCCCACAAGTACACATAAATAGTATGCCAAGTAATATTACGGACGTGCTTAATACAAAAAATATTAAAACCAAAATAAAACATTATTTTTAGGCAAGTTATAATTAGTAGGTATGTTTATGTATAAAAAATTTATAAGTGATTAACTAACTTTTTAGTCTATAACAATCACTCATATATTATTCATTTATATATTAAAATAATTTAATTTCATTATTATTAACTCCTTATTGTCCACAACTGATATTACAAAAAAATACTTAAAAGTAAAAAAAAGTACAAAAGGCAAGCTTATCTCTAACAAAAGAAATTTCTTCCAGCCAACCCGTAAAAGGAAAGTAATAAATGAAATAAGTAGACTTGGTTTACATATAACTAAACTACTAAATATATACTATTTCATGGACTAAAACACATAATTAAAAAAAAATAACAAAACAAATAAACAAAATTAAACCAAACATAAAACTGAAGTAAAATTATATGAACGAATTGAGAGTCTAAGCTATGGCAAAGAAATACTCTTTTAGATGTTTCTTGAAAGAATCAAGAGTTTCGCAGCCACGAATTTCATAAGGTAAGGAGTTCCACAACCTTACAGCATGGACTGTGAATGAATGGGAATATGCAGAATAATGACTAGAAGGGTATCGCAACAGAGTATAAACATTTGAACGACAAGGCAAATCAGGCGAACGTTAGAATTTAAATGAGTTACGAAGGTAATTAGGAGAAAACTGATTAAAAAGAATTTTGAAAAGCAAGCAAAGAATGTGAAATTGTCTACGGTTTCTAATCGGAAGCCACTTAAGCTTAGACCTATAACTGTAAACATGGTAAATTTTTTTTAATCTGAAAATAAACCGAATACAGAGATTTTGAAGTTTCTCAAGTTTATTAACGACCTACTCAGTAGCATCAAAGTAACAACAGTCGGCGAAGTCAATAATGGGGAGGATAAGGGTATGCATTAAATAACTTTTAGTTTGAAGGGGCAAAAAATTTTGAAGAGGTTTGAGTGAGTGAAAAGCAAAGTGAACTTTTTGACTTAATTTATTAACGTGTGAATTCCAAGAGAGATCAGAATATAAAGTTACACCTAGATTATTTGCAGATGAGCTAAATGGTATAGGCTTGTTGTTGTATTTAAGAGTAGGTACCGCAGCACTATTAATTACATTTAACATATAGCGACTATCAACTAAAAGAGCTTGCGACTTGCTTGGGTTTATTGAGAGGCCAAATGATTCAGCCCAGTCATGAATACGGTCTAAATCCTTATTTACATCACCAATTGCATCCACAAAATCACTCGCACTAAAGTGACGATAAATTTGTAAGACGTCCGCACAAAGATGAAAATTCGACTGTACGATAGAAGTGTCGGTATTAATAAAAGTCGAAAATAAAAGTGGAGAGAGGACCCCTCCTTGAGGAACTCCAGCTTGTAAATCAGTCCAGGTAGATTTGACATCACCGAGACAACGCACTGCGAGCGACCATGAAGATAAGATTCAAACCAGTCAAGGACTGAAGCTGATATATTTAAGGATGCAAGTACCCTTATCAACAGGTCAAAGTCTACCAAATTAAAAGCACTACTGAAATCTAAAAGAACGAGAACAGTTAGTAACTTTTCATCAATAGCTTGACGAATATCAACAGTCACTCGAATCAACGCAGTAACAGAACTATGTCCTGGGCGAAAGCCTGACTGGTTAGGATGAAGAAGGCAATTAATCTTTAAGAAGTTAGCCATTTGTGAGTGCACTATGTGCTCAAGTACTTTACAGAGGAAAGGGAGAATAGAGATAGGGCGAAAATGCGAAAGAGAAGAGGCATTAGGGATCTTTGCAAGAGGAATAACGTGTGCCATCTTCCAGGAGTTTGGAAACGTGCCGGACTTGAGAAAAAAATTAAAAATATGACAAAGTATGGGAAGGAGTTCAGATAGAACAGTGACAATCATACGCGAGCACACACCATCACTACCAAGAGCAGCCGACGAAATAGCCAGAATATGCTTTTTCACATTTAATTCGTCAACTTCTTGAAAAGTAAAAGGAGGGCACAAAAGAAATGGTTTGGAGGCCAATTTGGCAATGGTAGTATCGTCAAACTATCCAGTATTATCGGTTTCGTTTGTGAGACACCTAGATATTATATTTATAGTATTATATCATTTATTATATTTATTTATTGCTTGTTTTATGAATCCACCTGTATAATTGTCGAACGAAAACCAGTTTTTGTGCTGTAGGCTGTCAGTGGAGATACCAGTGAATTGTGGATTTACAAAATGTGTGTAAAAGCGAATTGGTTTATATGTTATAGAAATAGTTAAACAAATAAATGATAAAATATCTAAATGCCAGATACGATGGTAGCTAATTGTGGTAATCACGTGGCCACTACATGTTCAGTCCTAAGGGCCTAGAATCCTCTACTCTGAGCATTGTCATGGCCTGGCACTGTCGTCTGTCTGGGCGACAGTGACTTAGCGAAGTTTTCGTGACTTCCAGGGTCCACGGTACCGACCGAAGGTCGACTTACTACTGCACTAGGCCAGACATGTGCCCAGAGCGTGAGTCCCAGACGCAGTACAAGCAGCTCCGGTAGTCCAGCCCTTGCGGACCGAGGCTCCAAGGAAGCCGCTTTTCTCTTAATCAGGGCAGTAAAGTATTGTATACAGGCCGCCTCTCTCTCTCTGTTTACCTTTAATAAACTAACACGGCATAAACACGTATCCACGCAACTTCACTCAGCGGAAGTAATGAGATAACTCTATGTGAACCTGGAATTGGTAAACTGAAACATCCTAAACGTCAGAAGTAATTATTTTTTTGTATATTACTAAATTGTAAGTGAATTTGTCACTTTTTATTTAATAATTTATTTTTACAACCTAAGCTTTGATTTTATGATAGGGAATAAGTTACATACATACATATCTTCACGCCAAGTCCCGCCAAGTTCAC
The DNA here is from genome assembly GCA_002245505.1 of Calephelis nemesis. Lineage (NCBI taxonomy): Eukaryota > Metazoa > Arthropoda > Insecta > Lepidoptera > Riodinidae > Calephelis > Calephelis nemesis. The sequence goes on from NJDD01002633.1 coordinate 26,790, forward strand.
GTCAAAGGTAGGGAGAAAGTATCGAGCGCCAAACCTCATGATTCTGACAAATCTGTCTGGCTTCCTTCAAATTCATTACCCCTTTCATAAAAACACATGCGGTCAGCGAGCGTTATGCTACAGATTTTACGTAACCCAGAATTTCGACCATACTTCCATGCTTTTTCTGACATACCCAACTCTCGCTTCCATACAATAATGTTGGGATAAGCATAGAATTATGCAAAGTGAGTAATTGGAACAGCTTACTCAACGCTAAATTCACACTATTCCCTGCACACACCCACACGCCCTCTTTACTTTTGACCAACTTTTAATCTGCTAAAAGTCTGTACAAAATTCCAGAAAACGAAATAAATTATACCTGCATTACAAAATCAGGTGCATTTCTTAAGCTTTGTAATATAATTTTTCCCAGGTGATATCGGTCTGTTGGTATCCCAGTTTCAGCGACTATTGAGTACGTTAATTCATCCAAATAGTAGTGCACATCCTGTCTCATTTTGTTGAAATTCATCATGCTTCTAAATAATTAAAGGAATATTGGCACTACAAAAATCACACATGATAGTTAGCTACGAAGTAAGTGAAAAAAGTAATAACATTTCGGGAAAAAAATACCCGTTTTGTTTACCCCGAGGTGATCAAATATTATTTGACGTTTGCCAGATGCTTATTTATACAAATATACGTAGGTACTAAAATAAATTTAATTTCAATAATATATCTTCTGGGTAAAAGCATCAAAGAACGGTCACGCATTAGTTATTGCATCGCCTGGGATATACTGTTTTCGCTTATCCTTTTTTTATCAATTACTGCCAGGAAAAGATACTTATGAAAAGAAATACGGATTACACTTCGGGAGTGCAAGTGCAGTGCATATTAACCATGTGCATTTTTGATATTTTGGAATAGTCAGGAAATAACTTTGCACGAATTTCTTTAATTGTCAACATGAAAGTACTATGGTTTATGTTATAGAATACAATATTCATTTATTGAGCTATCGTACACAAACATGACAACACGAACATTCGCGCAAGCGCTCTACGCCGTCTAAACGAAACAGCAGGCGTAATTGTACCTACATTTTCGCCGCGCAGAAGAAATAGAGGGGGATATTTTCTCACCGGCTGTTTACTCTCCATACGTCTTATAGATTTCAGATCAGATCACGTGTCCTGACGCGAGTTAAGAAGTATTTACCTATTCCAAAAAAAAGTGCACAACGCCGAAAAAACAGATTTCACTTCCAAAAATAAAACTTAATTTAACTTAATGTTCACATTTAACACAAGACAACGTTTGCCGGGAGAAAACATTTTATTACTCTACCAATCTAAACATAATCCTGCGATAGCAACACTTAGTTTACACCTAGTAAATAACAGGAAATAAATTTCATCAATTAAACTTACCTTCAAGTAATATTTTTAAACTATTTATTGTGTAGTCTAATTATCTCGAAACAGAAACAAGGTAATTAAACTTTAAAATACTCTCGATAATAAGCAAATTAGTAAAATTTGAATACGTTTTTTTTTTAAATTTAAATTACCCAATTAGTTCATTTAACCACGATGTTGTATTTTTATCGTCAAATTTCAGTATAATTTATTTAAATTTAATCTTTTTCAAAGTCGACCAATGTTTTGTTACAGTGGGTCTCAGAACTAAGAGAAGAATTTCAAAAATTACTCGAGTATGACAAAATAGGACTAGACAAATACCTAATAATAGTACGTATAATATCAAATCTCCCCTCACATCTTAAATTATTGCCTCTATGGTCTAGCGGTCCGCCGTCGCACTTGACTTGACTTGAGTTCGATACCTGGGTAGAGCAACAAAGAACAAAGAAAATGCGTATTTCCTATTTTCTAATAAAAACAATGTTGCCCGGAAATTGATTTGTGTCCAGTTGGCGATAGGTTTTGTCACCTGTCACATTGTTGGACTTAATATCTTCGGCTAGTCGTGGGTGCCATGGTTGTGCTTCTTAAAAGTACTTTACTTTTACTTTTTATTAAATCTCTATAAAAAGCCGCGTGTTTAAAATCGTCTATGTCGTTTTTGACTTGAAAACATATTTCGTCCTTGTCGACGAAAAAAAGTGTGTGTGTGTGTGTGTCAGATACGACGCACGATTGGAGTTTACTCCTTACGAAATGTATCTTGCAACACACATGGCTCCTACAGCAGATTTAGTGATGTTAATTCTTTTAAAATTAGTATCGTCGTAGACATTAGAAGTGTGATCCAAATAGTCAGTATTCTATCTCATTCTTTTACATGTTCAATCCTACAGATATATATGTTTGTCTCTTTCTACGTAACGTCTCAACTTTTTGTGTTACACTTGATTTTACTCCTCATAAAATTTCCGTACCGGGCCTTATAACTCAAATCTTTTCTTAAGGAGTAAACTCTAGTAAATCAAAAATATTATAATGCAATTAACTATATTTCATCAAAAATATAAACCATTGTTAAAATGATTTGTTGCTATTCGTAGGTATTTCATTGATCCATTTACTAAACAAACCATTCGAACGAATTGAATTCAAATGAAATTTTTGATGGCGATTTGGACTGCTCCATGCGATTTAATTCTTTTTCCTTGCAAGAAGTTATTCAAGTTTAAATATTGCAATTGAAGCTTTTCTAATTTAATAACCGTCGTTTACGAAGTTGTCACGAAGCGGCAGTAGCGTTGAGCAATTTGCCAGTTTCGGTTGGGTAACAGCTAGTTTTTATATCACGGTTTGCAATTGCTGACAATAGACGTCTGGAGTAATCGTCAGGCCAGATTTGAGAGCACTATAATAGATGACACCGGCATTAGTCTACCAAATACTCTCAAATAACTATGCGTCAATATTCGCTTGGAGCTGGATTAGGCTGGTTTGCCAGGGTCCTGCCATAACGATGAGTGTTTCCGATAACCGTTAAGAATTCACAACCGCCTCGTTGGTCGAGTGGCTAGCGTACACGCCTAACTACACCAGTCAACCCCGAGGCTCGGAATCGATTCCCGACGGGAGCAGGCATTTGTGTGATGGTCATTTAGATGTTTTCATTTTCGGGTCTAGGTGTTTACTAAATTTATTATGGTATCTGTTTGATCAAGGTGCGAATATTGTGGGCTCGAAGTGGAACGCCACTATTTATTATTTTTCTACCCTTTTTTGAGCAAAGCGACAGCGACCGAGGCTGTAAGCTTGAGAGGCCGCTGCCCCCCCGCCAGTCCGCTTAAGGCAACTGTGAGACAAGGAGCTATTCCTTCGCTTCCGGATAATCTTTAATAAAGACTTTCTTCGTCCGTGACGAATCCCTGATTAGCCAAGTAAGAGTGCCGTGCATCCTGCTGAAAGCTGAGGGACTGGATCTGAGCCAGGAGAGGGGGAAAATAAGGTTAGTGGTTGCTTTTATTTCGAGTTGATTGTTCGCACAGTGATCTTAGGACTCGTCAGTAATTATAAAATTAACATCAATTATAGTCCACAATAATCAATTTTTTCATGACTTATTAAGTTACCAGCGCCGGTTGTTTTATACAACAGTATCTATTTAAGTATTTCTATGTATTGGAATTATTGGCTAACACCCATAACACCTGCACATAATTTGCTTACTTTGAGGTTAGATATAATTTTAGTAATTTGTCCTGGGATATTTATTTTTTGTTGTTATTGTTATTTGTTATTATTATTTCACCACAAGTAATGATTTGATTTGAAGATCCTTCGTTATTTATCCGGTCAAGTATTGTAATATAGCAGCAGTCTACAAGCATTTGCCGGTTTGCTTCACTTGGTTCGTGAGGAACCCGTCATTTAAGCATTTTTAATTAACTAACACCGCAGCCTGTATCTAACTTACCAAAATAGCCTTCAATAATTCATCAACCGGTATTCTGCTGTGTAATGGTGATTGTTTTGTAGGTCCAAATTTTTGAGTAAAAAATGTTGAAACCAAAAACGCATTTGTTTTTGCAATGTGCCCGCCATACACCTAACTAACCTTTTGAGGCGTTTACGCAGCATTGGTGCCAAATACTCAAAGATTTCCTTTTTGTAAATCCAGCAAAAATAGATTGCGGTTTACTAAACAGAAATACATATAAAATATTTGTATAATTTTGAATTTGGAATTCTAAACCGAAATAAAGTATTAAGTGATTGAAGTGGCCAGTACGATAAAACGCTAATTTCATGTGTAAGGACCTACCCGTAACCCTTAAGCATATCATTGTAAGATGAACTGTGTTTCTTGCTTGAGAATAGGTGTTTATATAAAAAGTCTTACAATCATAGTACAAAACGACTACGATGATTTCATGACGTATAGCAGTAAGTATTCATATGCTATTTCTAGTATATCAGAAACTTTTCAATCTCTCATTTTGTAGCATCTCGCTTAAATCTTGAGATATACAAATATATATCGATATTTCGTCATTATTAGATGACAACGGCACTTTTAGTTTTTAAATTACCATTAATCTGGCTAGCGAAGATATCCCAACATCCAATATCGATAAGAGCAGCACTCAAAGCATACTTTTACAAGTTTACAACTATATATATATATGGTTCTACTCTATACATATACACTTGCAATTGCAATAAATTGCAAAACGATTATAATTGTAAATAAAATTAATTTATCAAAGTAATATTAATGTCAATACTGGGAAAATACGGTTAGATATTAAAAAGCGGAATCAAACTTAGCGCAGTAACTACTATAAGTTATATTACGTCGAGGATGGTGTCAAGACTCTCTAAAATCATCATACATACATCAGACCAACAATTAGGGAATACAGAACCACCCATTTAATGTATTTTTACCCGTTTGTACTTGGACATTTCCTCCGTTGTTGATGTCACGTCGTCGATGAACGGGATATCCATTTCACCAGTCTGGGTTTTAGTTACAAAACACCATGGGTATTTTTTCGAACACATGTCAATATATATGGACGGCGAAGTCATATTTTTAATTGTGAAATTCGGAATATTTTAAATAAGTATTTGGCCAATCAGGAATAATTCACATTGAAAATTGGTTTAGATCAAACTTATTAGACTTAAGTATTAGTAAACCGAAATATATGACTTTTGCTATATGTAAACCTACACTTTTTAATCAAGGATTTAATATTGATAGCGCATACATATCCAAATTAATATGTTTTTTTTCGCAACTTTGAACTTTCAAGTAAAACACACGTAACTTTGGAATAATAGATACAAATTTACGGCTATTTAAAAAATATAAATTTACATATATAATACATGTACATTAATTACATGTACATTAGTCAGTGTAGTTTTCATAAATTATTATAAATGAAGAATAACACAAACATAATATGGAAATTAATAAGCAAATAAGTAGTTCTAAAAATAAATAAAGTAAAGAATAATTTCATGCAACCATAAAGTTACTAATGATTATTAGTCCTAAAAAACAACAAAATATACGTTATAAAATACCAAATTTGTAAAAGATACATTGTAAGAACTTATTCAAAGGTTTTGGATTTTATTGAAATATGTAAAGTCCAATTGAGATAAAAATATTAGTGAGTTTTAAACTTTTATTTATTTTTTATTTTAACCTTTCAACACAATATGATCAACAGATGTGTTCAACACATTTTATTCAGCTAGATATTACTCAAGTTGCTATTGTTCGTTTTAGATGTTTATTAGGGTAAAATGTTCTTTTGTAAATATAGATATTTCTGATAAGTGATAACATTGAAGAGGAGATAGATGATTTTTTTATTTAGTTACCGAACTTGAAGGTTGCAAATAGTTCGAAATCGAACAAATAATATTAAAGGTGAGCTCGAATTAAAGGTGAATAATTAAATTGAAAAATCAATAAAACACTTTTTTTGGTTTAAAATATAAAATCACCACAAATCGCCTCTGTGGTCTAGCGGTCTGGCATCGGACTTGACTTCTTAAGGTCCCGGTTTCAATCCCCAGGTAGGGCATCTAAAAAAATAGCAATTAATTTGTATTTTCAATTTTCTAAGAAAGATAACGTTGCTCGGGATTGAATATGTGCTACTATGTGCTAATATGTGTATTGTGGGACTTAGTGTCTTCGGATAGTCGTGGATGCCCTGGTTGTACCTCTGCCTACCTCTTCGGGGATATGGACGTGAAGATATTCAACATATTGAGTATTTCTTTATGTTTTATAAAATGTATATCTTTTTTACTAAAAACTTAATAAAAATATATAATGCAATAAAATCACTAGACAAAAACAGTGTCTAATTTTACAAAACTGTGCTTCAGAACCCAAACATTGATTAATGTTGCCACTTGTCAGCCTCTTAAGTGTTAAGTAACTACTCGACCCATAAAAATATTGTGAGGACGGTTCTGAAGCGCGTTGTAAGTTACTGAAAGGATTTAACCGTTCAGTAATTTACTCAATAAGTTACTACTGATTGCTTTGAATTTTGAATTTTAACCAAGACCTCTCGTTCAACATTTATCATAATTCTTACTGATTGGCTGAGAACGTAAATACAATGTCAACCACAAGACGCTTGTAATTAAACGCCTTTCGTAATTCAGAGCAAAGGACAATGACACTTTATAATGCTAGATGACAATTGCCACCGTAAAATTGTAAAATAGTTCAGGAAGGAGCTATGTTTTCTCTATTGATGTGCTTTGCGATGAAAGCGTTTCACTTTAGCTTGTCTCTGACATGACCACTCAATACTTTCTGGTCGCACTCAAAAAATTTATCTTTAGAAAAAGTTTGCAAAACATAGTCTGGTGTGATTATGTCAAAGCATTTAATGCACCTTTAAATGCCAAAATTATAAATAATCTCTATAAAATGCACAATTCAAAAGAATGCTAAAAACAAATGCTACAAGTACTACTACACACAACTACTACTACAAAAAGTATTAATTGCAAATACATACCTAGCTACTGCCCCAAATTTGGTGGTTTATGGAAAGCAGTCGTAAAAAGCTTCAAATATTATTAAAAAAATATCATTAGTTACACAGTTCACGAGGAGTTTAATGTAATAATAATAAACTCTAGACCATGGACTAAACTATGCATAAATCCCTCTGATTTATATTTATCGCCAGGCCATTTTTAATAGGAATACTAAAAACAACAATACCAGCTTGACAAAAGCAATATACTTCACAGCTAAATGTAGACCCAAGTGGCAAATTAATAAACCAAACTTTATGGAGGGCTAATTTATATTGCTTAAAGATGAAAGAGCTTCCCTCTGAAGAGGCCGATGGCGCTGGATCAGTCAAGTATACTTATAAACAGTTTTAATCTTTTTGTTACATACAGTTCTTGACGATAAAAGCTTTATAAAAAAAGTAACAGCAGGTGTTAAAATATAATTTTGTTAGTGACATTAATAATTACAACTTTTGAAAATAAAGTGTTGGTAGTACTATGAATTGGTAAGGTTGCTTTTACTCTTGGACTGGAAGTGTCATCTTTGTATGGATTTCCTTTACAACTTCAATAACTGTTGTTCTACTTTTCGATTGGATAAGTCAAAAAGTAAAACAGAATATATTAAATTTAAAAATTACTAAGTTTTTGAGTTATTTTGTGTTGAAATTTCTAAATTTTTGCTTAAGAACAAAAAAAATAACTTTCAACAATCCATAACTTTGCGTGTAGTAGGCCACCACAAGTCAAAGAGATAACTGGTGGTACTGTGCTGTGCAGCAATGTTCCTGAGTACAGACCTACCGCCTTACCTATTCCTGTCGCTGTAATGTTCTGGTCCAAAAGGGTAAAGTACTGGATAGCCGGCGTACTTGTATCAAAACCTTAACATCCCGGCCGAAGGAGAGTGACGCACTTAACACTTCTAGGGTCTCTATAGTCACTTACTATCAGTAGAACCGAATGAAGACTTTCAAGTTAAAATTATAAAGAAACATTACGACGACTTATAATCATCCAATGATACCCTTCATAATATAGCTAGTCTGTATTAACTAAAACTTTTAAAGTGGCATTATGCACTTTTTGTAATGAGTAAAATATTAGAAACCCGCGTCTAGACACATGACCTGATCGAAAATTCTATGACTGAGGGAGTCCTCTGACGTCCTCTGTGTGGCGTAAGAGAGGAAGTATCGACCTTTATTTCTACACTTGTGGTTGTTCAAAAATGTATGTTTGCGCCTGCTGTTTTCGTTTAGGCAACTCGCGCTTGTTGTGTGTGCAATGTGCGAGTGTGTCTGTTTTACAGTTTTGTGCGTCAATGATGGTGATTGCTGCAGTTGATTTGCCCATAAAATTTGTGTATAAAAATCGATAAGGTTATGGATATTGAATAAAGAGCATAATATGTTTGTGTACGACAGCGCAAGAAATAAATATTTTATTTTACCAAGCTAATGATACTACTTTTATACTGATTGTTAAAGTAATTAATGCAAAATTATTCCCTAACTCATTCCAACAACGGCAATATTCAAGTTTTCACTTTCACCAACAACCTTAAATTATACCCTTCAACCAATTTAAATAAGTGGAAGTTCTCAATTTAACTGTAGGTTTTTTATACTTATGATTATTATGCGATTACTCAACCTACTGAACACATTTTGAAGATTCGTGTTTTGTAAATTTACTGGTTACCTTAGTCTCAGAACCGAAACACGTCAACGGCAAACATCTGACGTTATGGTAGCAGGAATAGGCGAGGCGGTGATACCAATCCGGACGAGTCGCTGCGAAACTCTACCAGCTGGTAGGAAACTACGGTGTTAGTGACTTTAAGCCTTTGCTCGCCTTTTACGAGCTGCCTGGCAGATGGTCTATTCTGTATAGGAGCCCGGAACAACACGTGGTAAAGTTGGGTTTGGCTAATAATTGAAAGGATTGGACCTGACCTGGCCTGTGTTCTGAAAGAGTAGCATATTTCTCTTTTGACGACCCAAATGCCAGCACTACACCAAATAATGAGCACCTCGAATAAAAAGTAAAATTATAAGGTTTGGTTTAGTAGAATTGAGACCACTTCAAAAATTAATTAAATAGAAAATAGAAATCATTGTAACAAACGACTACTCACTTTTGATTTATAACTTAACCTTTATTATATTTTAATGTATGTGAGATTGCTGTACTTTCCTCCCAACTTACGACAAAAAAATATATTAATTATAATAAAATAACCATGATATTACTCAATTGATTTAATTGTGTGATACACTTTTTGTGTTGTGGTCTGGCAGTTTGTTAAAACATATTTATTTTTTGTGTTGATTTAGGTAAGAAATACCATTTGTTATAAGTTCTTTGATGATATGTTCATCGTACAGGAAATATGGCGAATTTTTATTCTTGTAAAAATATACATACACTTCCAAACGTCTTTTATTAGCAATTTATTTTGTCATGAAAGATAAAAATTGTACTTCATTAAATTGTATTCCCTGTTTTTAGGGAAAAACCATAACCCGGCCTAACTCATCTATTATTATTATTTAACTACCTGCATGTTTTGTTTATATTATTGTCATAAATTAGGATACTGTTAAGACAGAATTTGTTTATTTATCTGTTTTGTGTTTTTTTTGCAATGTTTGATGGAGGTGTTTTAAAGGTTGTAATTTTTTTAACTTCGTATGTATGTGCTTGTGAAAAGTATTATAATGTATTTTAACTGTTGACGTATTTCATAACGAATGTACCTACGATATAAAGACATTTAATTAAATTGAATTGAATTGAATTTATTAATGTACAAAGAAAGAACATGCTTAAATAAGCAATTTTATTATTTTTTTACGGAGATAAACAATAGGAAAATTTTATTTGTATATCATTATTTTTATGTGCAACTACAGGAATATATTTAAACTACAAATATTTAATAAAACAAGATCTGCCTCCAAATTCTATTTCCTATTCGCTGGGTGCAAAACACTAGGTGGAGGGTATCCTAATCGGTCGCAGCGCTTATGGTGGCAAAAAATAAAAATTTTGTAGACTGTCTCGTCGAAGCAATAATATTCATATCAAGCAATAATATGTTAAATAATCGCATTATTCCGCTAACGAAAATGGGTCACAGCAGTTGTTGTGTAGTAAACTGCAAGAATACTGTTAGAAATAGTAAATTTAAGTTTTACCGATTTCCAAAAACTTCTTGT
>NJDD01002633.1:43590-54992 GCA_002245505.1 Calephelis nemesis
TTACAGCGCGGGAGGAGGCCCGGTAAGGATTGGGCCGTAGCCGCGGAGCGAGATGGTGAATGCCAACGCGACCCCATCTCACTCCTAGCCGGGCGGCACGAAGGTCATAGTGTGGTTTTTAGTCGGTTCGAGTCCAACATAATCCGTTATTCTCCCCCGAGAGCAGGGTTAAGATTCACATTATGTCCGTTTTCAAATCAACGAAACGTAATCCATTAGTTTAACCATTAGCAGTTTCCTCAAAAGTAACAGTGCGTTACTCTTATTTAAAAAAAAAATAAAGTAAATCGTCGAAAACGCGCAATCTTTGTTAGCAATCTTAATAATCGTATAAAATACTACCATCCGTAAATAAAATGACTCGACTACTCTACGACTCGTTTCTTAAATGTAGGAACTGAGAATAATAATAATAAATAAATATCAATATAATGTCAATAACAAGTCACACGAATTGAATCTAACCCCAAAGTAAGCAAATTATATGCTTGTGATATGGGTGCTAGTCAACGATTCTACTACATTGAAATACTTAAATAAATATTTGAATATATTTAATAAACACCCAGATCCGGAAATGCAGACATCTAAATGATCATCATACTAATGCCTGCCCCTGTCGGAAATCGAACCCGAGCCTTGCATTTGGTCGATGTAGCGTGTTTTTTGGCGTGTACGTTAGCCACACGTTGTAAGTTTCTCAAAGTAATATTAATTTATGCGACCTTGAGACTTCGATTCTTGTAGCGGGTAATATGAATAACTATCACTGGAAACATTTATATTCCAATAGATATAGCTGTCAACTTGAATTTTAATGTTCTGTATGATTCGCAAGCGCAAATTGCGTCAGTTTATTAAGCTTGTAAATTCACTTCATTCACTTGTACATTTAATTTTGAAAAATGGAGTACGGCAAGGTCGCGTGTTTGTGGTAGCGGCTGTGGTAAGATAACTCAAAATATTTGAAACTTTTAACAATACATACATAAATAGTAAGGCAGATGGTATCGCGTGCCAAACCTTACGATTCTGAGAAACCTGTCTGGCCACTTTCACACTTAATAACCTTTGTTGTAGAAACACGCCAGTTTCAGACACTCTTGACAATACCCTTGTCGACATGACCAAACCAGAGGAGCATGCCCTTTCTCTTTTCACCACCACTCTCTTTCCGTCCCTCTCTTTCTCGGATGTGACTGTTACGGTTGGGGTCAGCGAGCGTTATACCGCAGATTTTACTACTTTCATGATTTTTCTGAGATATCCAACCCTCTCTTCCATACAACAGCATTAGGATGAGCACAGAATTATGCAAAGCAAGTCTAGCAAACTGACTCCAAACTTCGCTTTGAATTAGCTTACCCAGCGCTCCATTCACACTATTCCATTCATACACTCTCCTGCTAAAAACACAACAAAGGTATACAATTTCATTAACTTGCTCCTACACTATATCGTGAACTAAAACTCTTATGTCCATTCTAGATACGTCTCTTTCGAACATCTTTATTATTTGTGACCAGTATTTTGCAGCTCAGACAGTGTAGAGCCCAAAAGTATATCATCACAAAACAGTCACTTTACCACTACTTGGTCACTCATACGCATTTCCACGTTCAATGATCTTTACTTTTGAAGACATTTGCCAAATACAGGGTAAACATATGTGCTGACAACATACTTAAGCCTGCTTTACGCACACATTAACGTCAAACCAAGGCGATATGTTGCCATCGACCCGCACACATGCTTTACAATCTAAATACATTGACTGCATTGCACGCAGCAGGGCCCGTCTATCCCATAATCTGTTAAAATGCTCCAAAGTTCCTTAAGTACCACCCTATTAAACGCTTTATCGAAAACCTATCCAACAGCCAGGTGCCTCTCAACGATGTTGGGGGGCGAAAACATTTTATCCCTACATCCTCTTCTTGATCTGAAACCGCCTTCACCCTCCCACAATGTTCTGTTGGACATACCCTGCATCCTCTATATCTATTTTTTCATACACGTTTGATGCTATGCTGACCCAATTGATGACCCTGTAACTTGTACAATCCATGCGTGAATCCTTGCCTTTATACAAAGGCATGATAACCGCACGCCACCAGTCTTCGGTTTTTTCTGCTGGTTCTCCAAAATTTGTTACATAGAACCTAGAAGGAGTCCCGGGCGGAAGGGCCACCTTGTTCGATCATCTTAAGTTGTAACCATATCTACTCCGGCAACTTTACCATATTTCAGACTTCTGATTTTTTCTTTCTTTCTTTCTTCTGCCCATTTAACGTTTTCCATAGTATTGCCATGACATGCTTCCGCTATTTCTAGGTCATTTGAGTACTCAAACCAAGCGGCAGCATCTTGGGCATATTTATACATATCTCCATAAAATTCAGTGCACCGTTTTAAATACCTCACTTGTGCTTGTAAACGTCCTATATAAATGCTTGCTTATTAATACTTATTAACATAATTAAATTGAATAACGATTTTTTCTATTTATCATTAGCCTTATGATTGATAAAAACAGGATCATTGAAAAGAAGATTGTTATCACTCCTGAAAGGTTTTCGACACATCCGTGATTATCGGTGCTGCAGCTGGTCATGGACAGTAGAGATCACCTTATCGTCAAGTCAACCGCATGCTCGTTTGTTGTATATTCGTTTTCATTACCCCTCGGCGAGTACTCGAGCGATTTGCTAGGAAACATTTTTATTTTTTTAAATGTTTTTCATACACTGATCAATTGATCATGACCATGGCATGCCATACTTAATAAACTTATGAAAAACGATTATGCTAAAATAAGGTAACGCTATTAAATTAATAAGAATACATTTTTTGTATATAAAACAGTTTGCTCATAACCATATCTAACGATTTTTAGCACATCTGCTAAGTATCGTTTACTAATAATGTAAATCTGGTCGAAAAAGGACGCGGTTAGGATTTTAAAAATTAAGCGACACAAAAGACACACACGATCCAAATCACCGGTCCCTCCATCAACTCGTAGTTTATTAAGAATCACGCAAGTATTTATGTAAGCCATTCAGAACATCTTAGAGTTTTAAAATTGTGTGATAGTTTATTTATTTGTGTATAATTATTTATTTAGTATCATTTAATATTTCAAAATTCACCCTCTCTCTTTGTCTCTGGAGTTTATTAATCTTAATACTAGCAAGATTTACAAGTGAAGAGTAGGATTAGTTACAATATGGAAATCCGTAACCAGGATATAATGAAAGGGTTAATAAGAGAAAAAAAATGGTTGGCATTGTTTGATAATGCCACAATTTGTTGCCATGAAAAGATCAATGGTTCCATAAGCAGTTACTTTTGTCGAATAAGAGAAAAAAGGAAAACGTTAGCTAAGATCCGGGAGTGTAAATAACTCATTAATTTTAAAGTAAAACGGTAGTCTGTTGAGTTGGGTTTTGGATAGGAGGTACGACGTGGTCTGTACATAAAATTAGCATAGAACTAGGACGATTATAAAACATATTGAAGTAAGATAGAAGTTATTGGTAATTGAGGAATTGTAATTAAATTAATCTCTTGCTAAAACAATTAAAGATTAGAGAAATTTGGTTCGAAGTCGCAATATTAAATATCAATTACAAAATAGGTATTTATTTTTATGTAAAAGAAGTTAGGAGTATTCTTTAATGTATGAGTATGTGGGTAGATTAATGGTAACATTACTCGTCGTAGAGTATTGTTTAAACTCTCTATAAGTTTGGATTGCGGGTTGACGGATTGTCACACACGTGTTTTGATTCTAATTTCGATTTCCCTAATTCTTTGTTGTGTTGTTTTCCGGTTACGGTAAGTGTTTTATGTATCATAACTATGGATAACATCCCACCTAAACCCCCAGGTCCTTCTCCAGAGTGTCCTACACAAGAAAAACAGAATTCCATTGAATCCATGGACACCGCTGACTCAATTATATAAAAGTCGGTTCTAAGCGTCGTGGCGATTTAGATAGATCGATCAACATATAAAAAAGTCATCTCCAAGTGCCTTAATACAGACAATTTATAAGCATCCCTGAATGGAAGATAAATTAAAATACTCAAAAGAGGATAAGGGACCCTTCATAGTACACGTTTTTAAAACCGAAGCCGATCCCTCATCTGACACAGCTATTGATCCGGTAAAGTTCGGTCAGTTCTTGTATTCAAACAAAATTAAAAATATTTCACCCGATGGTGTCAAAAAAATTGGAAGAAATAGGATGTCGATAGAGCTTACTTCTCCAGAAGGCGCTTATAACTTTTTAACTGAATCCGCTCTAGCTGATGCTGGTTACTCTGTATCCATACCTTCATTTCATTTAACTCGTATGGGTGTTGTTAGAGATGTTTCTACAGATCTATCGATGGAAGAATTTGTGGCATCAGTGCAACTTCCTTCCCCTTGCGGGAATATATTGAAAGTTAGACGATTTAATAGAAAATCAATAATCGATGGTGTAGTAAACTGGATTCCTACAAAGGTTGTTGTTTTGACATTTAGTGGACTTGTCCCGGGATCTCGCTTTTCCATTCATGGATATGTTGCTCTCCGCGATAACAGAAGTGATGGTATGGCGGTTCTGCCCTCCTTATTAAATCTTCTCACACTTACTCTCACCTACCCTTACCTGCCCCTTCAAGCAACTTTAATGCTCTAGCTGCAAAGGTGGATGGTATCACAATAGTATCTTTGTATATTCCTCACCCTCAGGTCTCAATAATTGCAGAGTTAAATTCTATATTTTCTTGTTTAACTCCCCTTTCTTATTTTAGGAGACTTTAACTGCTCTCATCCCATCTGGGGTGGCAGTGGGCAAGACTCTTTTGCTCTGGAATTAGTTGATTTATTAGATTCCTTAAATATTTGTGTTCTAAATGATGGATCTTCTACCCGCAGAACATCTCCAACTCAGTGCCCCAACGCAGTTAACATGTACTTTTGCTCTCCTAATATGGCGTCCATTCTTCCATGGCGAACACTCCAAAATTCATATCTTCATATCATCATATCTAGACCCAAATCTAATATCATTCAACCACAACTTCCTCCTCTACTGAAGTATAGGTTGGCTGGTGCTGATTGGGATTTATTTTTAAGAGCTTTAGACCAGTATGTATCCCTCCTCCCTCCAATTCAGAATAATAACATCGATACAGAGAGGTAATCTGCTGCTTATCAGCAGATTACCTCTGCTCTGATTACCGCAGCTGATGCTCATATCCCAATTAAAAACATTAATAATGGTAGGATTTGTTCTCCTCGCTGGTGGGACTCTGAATACTCTGCCCTAGTCCGACAACGAAAACAAGCTGAATGTCTGTATTGCTTTTCTATGACATTAGAAAACTTTTTATCCTACAAGCACATCATTGCAAAGTTTAAAAGTTTGTGCTCTAAAAAGAAAAAGCAAGGGTGGGTCAAATTTTGTGAAAGTCTGTCCCCACAAACTCCTGCCACAACAATTTCGCAGAACATCAGAAAATTTAGAGGCACATTTTCTAATTCTGCTACTACTACTTCTAATGTCATATCTCAGTGTATGGAACAGTTTACTAATAACCTAGCTCCCTCATCTATTCCCTATTTTCTTGACCTTCCCTCAACATATAATAGTCTTAGTTCCACTCACATTTTAGATTCCCCCTTTACATCTTCAGAAATGAATACAGTGCTGAACCATCTAAAGGACTCCTCCCCAGGCTATGACGGTATTCCTTATTCTTTTTTAAAGAATGCTAGTCATAACACCAAGGATTATTTTCTCCAACATGCTTGGGGATAGAGATTTCAATCCACAAAGTACAGTAATAATTCTTTAAATTTCAATCTCCTACTGCAATTTGTAATGTAATTTGTTGTACCTTTTATTTAAGTTAAAATCAGATTGTAATTTGTATTTTTACGCTAGATTATATTGTAAATATTATTATTGAAAAAAGACAAGCCTGCTGAGTTTCTTTCGCCGGATCTTCTCAGTGTGAGGCCGCGATTCCGATCCGGTGGTAGTTTAAAAAAATGTCGACGCGCACAAATATCACTTGTATGGTTCATGTGAATAAAGAATATTCTGATTCTGATTCTACTTTTAATGTACCTTGAGTATGCCACTGTCTATGATTATGCCACAGGTGCCTTCTATGATCTTTGATATGTTTTATAAATAAACTAATAGTTCATAACACATCATCCAAGATGGTACCTACCAATTAAATCTGATATAGGTATATAAAAAAGTATCTTCACGACCATATTCCCGAAGAGGTAGGCAGAGGCACAACTAGGGCACCCACGACTAGCCGAAGACACTAAGTCCCACAATGTGGGTGTCCACAAATGCTTTTCTTTAATCCATTGAGAGTGGGGATTATGGATGTCATAAATTATTTATTTGTTTAGGTAATATTATGGAATATAGGTTAATATATTATTGTATGCTACATATATGCTGGCATTAATTAAAACTCGCCTAATTTGGTATCTGCTAGTGTAACTAATAATACTTAGTAACGTATTATTATCCTAACACCTATGCTGGGCATGGGCCTACATGACTAATAATAAATTGACTTTTAACACTTTGATTACTTAATACCTATTTATATTTGTGGAAGTATGTCCTGCTATACAGCTAAAATAGTTGCACTGTCGTTTTAAGACGCATTTGCATTACGCATATTTTTTTATAAGCAAGCTTTTAAAAAGTTTACTTGCAATCTGCAGGTAGCACCACAATACAAAGAATGACTGGGAACGAAAGAAAACTTTAAGCAGCAGTCTGATGTCATCTTGTTAAAGTAAGAGAGAGGATATTTCTTACAGAGGTACGACTATCTAATATTTTTTTACCTAACCAGATACACCTACCTACCTCTTTGGGGATATGGGCGTGAAGATACTTTTTTTTACTTTTTTTTTAACCAGATACACAAATATACATTGTTTCATATCCACAATGTGAATCGAAAGGATTTTATGTAACTGTTTTCCCCGTGTTGTTCCGGGCTCTTTTGCAGAAAAGTCCATCTGCTTTCCTGTCAGATCGTAAGAGGCGAGCATAGGCTAACCGTCACTAACACCGTGATATCTGACTAGGTGGTAGAGTTTTGCAGTGTCTCTGACAAATTGGTACTACCGCCTTACCTATTTCTGCCGCTATAACGTCATGACGTGTTCCGTTTTGAAGGGTAAGGTAGTCGGTAAACTTACTTACTAACTTACCTGTAAACCGTTACAAAAACTTTTAAATACTATCTTTTCGTTTACAGATTGGACTATATTACAAACAGAGGACCACTCAAAGCAATCAAAACAAGTTGTTATTAAGGGATTAACACTAGTGAATGTACAAAAGAATAAAAACATATACACAGATTTTACAAGTGATACTAATGAAAATTATGTGGAATTAGAAGAACCATTCTCACCTCCAGTTTCTGTGTAAATACATGGCTCTCGTTTCTACAATTCCGATGAAAATACTGTATCTTTTGAAAGATATAAAAACGCAAAAAAAGAAACCATCAAGGTTCTCAAGTAGGTACGTCGTCATCAAATATTTACACAAGAACTGAAAATGACCAGGTACCTTTGACATCACTTACACACTATCACAACTATCAGAATGCAGATAGTCTAAAACAATGTGATGTTGTCAACCGTACGTCTATACCATGTTCATAACTTGTTTATTTCAAAAACATGTCGACGCCTGATTCATTAAAAGATATTCTAAACACTGTATAAAGTCAATATATGACGAACAAACTAGGTGATTACTGTTACTGCTCCATTAATTTACAAACAAATAGTTAGCCTGGTAACGAAAAGAAATAGATACTACCCTACTGAAAAAGGCATTAGCTATGTAAACTTTTACTATATAGCATCAACTTCAACCTGATGCTATCAATCATGATTCAATTTTATTTGCTAATGAAGTCCTAGGTTTGTCTCATTTTAGAAGTAGTGAGAAACTACATGTGCCTAACCAAAAAATAAAAATTTACAAAAATAATGTGTGTTGCATGTCCATTCGTATATACAACCAAATTCCTGATAATGTTAAATCACTTCCATTAAGCAGATTTCGAAAAAAGGTATTCAACTTACTTTTAGAGAAAAAATATTACAGTGTCAAAGATTTTCTTGCAGATAAGAATAAATAATGAAGTATTTGTAATATGATTAATTTAATTGCAGAATGTTGGGTGCGCAGGAGTTTGTTTAGCCGTTTCTTCTCCTGTCTGGCTAGGTTTGGAAACGGTGGTAGTTTAGGGTAGACAGGAATAAATTAATTTATATACTAAAAATTATTTGTATTAATAAATAATCATGTACCTAATCACTACAATAAACAGTGTGTAAATAGTAAGTAAATAATTAAACTAACTAATTTGATTAATATCTAAAAAATAAAATATTTGCACACCAAAAGTTGGTAGAATATGTACACCTAAATAATTTTGTAACATCTTTGTAACACTCATATTCCGCAAATAAATATTTTTTCTTTCTTTCTTTTCTTTCTTCTACAGTGTACAAAAACAGTGACTTGAACGAATAATTGTTTAATTTGAATAATTCAAAAGTAGTCTAAAAGCATTGAAACAATTTTAAATATGAAATTATTTATTTAGGTAAGGATTAATATAAAGGTACGGATAACATGGTTCGAATATTGTTACTATTTTATTATATTTTAAAATGTGTAAAAGTAGTTATACTGCCTAACTATAATAGCTAGCTAGCTATATATGGCGTCAAAAACTTTTTTGTAGATATCAAGAGGCTTTTTGGTATTAAGAAACATTTAATTGTCCTATCAATAATAGTTTCTGCAGCGTATGCTATGAAAGACATTTTATAGCTTTACTATTACTTTTTATACCTTGTGTAACATTGTTAAGTTTTAGAAGGGATCCCTATCTTTTATTGGATTTTTTGTTGGCTTCTAATGATGAAAGATTTTTTTAAATCGGTCTAGTAGTTTCGGAGCCCCTTCAATACAAGCAATCATATTTTACTCAAAATCTTCACCGAATCTTATTGTTAGTAAATATGTAAGAGAAAAAGAACATGTTATTATCCAACTCAAATGAAGTTCGGTAACAAAAAAGGCTTTGCCTGTATTAGAAATGAGATTCAAAGAAAAGAGAATAAAGAAAGAAAAAAAGAAAAGATTCAGAGACCAAAGAAAAATGAGATTCAAAAAGGTCACATCCTTTTTGAATCTCATTTTTCAACTCAGGTGTCATACCCACCCGAAATCAATTTTATTCACTCGTAGTATCCGATGGAATACCTTCTGTTTATTTCGGTAAGGTATCCTACAGCTTGGAAAAGTGCTCAGTTTAATTAACAATTATATACCTATATATTTAATCACCACTTTTAAAGTTTGAAGTTTTCGAATCTCTTTGTATACCCAATCTTTCCAATTTAAACAATCAATTGCACCCCAGCAACATGGCTTTGTAAAGTCCTGTTCGACAACGACTAACTTGGTTTCGTTTGTGAAAACATTGTTAAAAAAAACTCTTTTATCGGAGTAGCTGACATGTTTCTAGTCTGATGCAGGTCATACCTTACTAACAGACAATCTACAGTCGTGCTTGGGGAGCAAACATCTAAATCTTACACTGCCGTATCCGAAGTGCTTCAAGGGTCACATTTAGGTTCATTTTGGCATATCCATCAACGACATCAGTAAATGTTTTAAGAGTCTAAATTCTTAATATTCCCTGATGATTTGACTGTTTACGTAAAAGTGAACTCATCAGAAAATGCAGTTGTTGCAAAATGATATAAATAATTTTATAGAGTGGAGCAATATGAACGGAATGAGTTAAATTCGGGTAAGTGTCACGTAATTCGTTTTACTAGGAAAAATAAATGCCATACAGACGTTATCACATTGACGACGTACCCCTAAACTAAGTTAGCCATACTCGAGATCTAGGAATAACTCTAGATAATAAATAACGTTGTAATCTGCATTTTGATAATATTTCTAGTAAGTGTTTAAAAACCCTAGTACAAATATTGCATTTTATAACTGTCTTGTACGTAGCGTTCTAGAAGTTAGAACATTCGAGAGTTATGTGGAACCCACAATATTATTTATCTATAAAAAACTATAGGGGTCATTATATAATAGGGGGTCATTGGCCAGAAGCGTGCACGTCGCGATCCCTGCCAGTCCATTGGACTGCAATTCTGGCCCGAAAAAGTACCGCAGAGCGGGTTAGGGCGTGCCCTGGAGGCGACGCGTACCGATCCGCCCTCGTCGGTACGAAAAGAGGCAGATGCGGCGATGGGGGCCGCCACCCATCACGCCAGGCCCGTGCAGGCCGGAGGAGTGGAGAGTGCCAAACAGGCACGTGGAATGTGAGAGGGGGAATGGAAGCGAAGATGAATGAGTTGATTGATGTAATGGAGTAGGTATCATTTTATCGTCTCGCTTAGCCTCAAGCCTGAAAGAGTATGGTCTGGTTGGTCCGAGACTGCTCTGGGTCCGTATTAAGCTACTAGTTACGCGAGTTTTTGTGGTAGCAGCCTATGCTCCGGTCAACTCGTCGTCGACTTATGACTTGGAAAAGTTTTGGAATTCTGTAAGGGATGTTCTGGATATGGTTGAAGGAAATGAAAAAGTGATTATGTGTGGTGACTTGAATGGTTGGGTGGGGACACGACGGGACGGTTACGAGGCCGTTCTTGGACCCTATGGTGATACAAGAGTGAATGATGCTGGTAAGCTTATTGTAGATATTGTAGATTTATATGTGGAAAGAAATCTTCTTGTGTCTAACACAATCACAAATGAGTATGATAGATTTGATTTTGGTTGATAGTCGCCTCCGGAAGTGTTTAATGGACACGAGAGCCTTCAGAGGCCCAACTCTTAATACGGTCCGGTTATTAGCCGGTTTAGGGGTCTGTTTAAGAAGTGGAGGCACTGGCGAGTACGTGTTCCATTTGGAGGGTTTGAAAGGATTAAGAGTGAAAAGTTGCAAGACCCGAGTGTAGGAAGCATGTATGAGAGTCAAGTCTAAGACAGGCTGAATAGTGTGTGCCTACCGGACTTAGACGTGGATGATTGTTGGAATGTTTTAAAAGAGAGCATGGTTGATGTTGCGAAAGATTTATGTGGGAGTGCAAAGATGCACAAGTCTATGAATGGTGATGCATGGTGGGATGAGGAGGTAAAAGCCTCCGTTGAAAGGAAGAAGAAAGCTTGGCTAGACTATTTAAGATCATTGAATGTTAAGATCATTGAATGTGGGAATGCGTATGGGTGACCAAGTTGTGAACTGCCTGCTTTATGCAGATGATGCTGTACTTTTGGGTTCTACACCATCTGAGCTGCAAAC
>NJDD01002633.1:55428-67557 GCA_002245505.1 Calephelis nemesis
ATGTGAAGGAAGCAAGACAGGTTTGTCAGGATCGTGAGGTCTGGCACTCGATACTCTCTGCCTACCCCGTAAGGGACTTGGCGTGAAGATATGTATGTATGTATAAAAAACTCTTAGAGTGTGGACAAAAACGGTTTTCAGGCAAATGTCCTATAGTTGCAACTTTGCCAAGATACGAGGATCACGTACAACATTTCCATCTCAAGTCTCTTTGTCATCGCAGAGAGCTTCTTGAAGTTATGTTTCTGTATAAGCTCATTAATGTAATCTCAGATATCCTAAAATTTTGTAAAAAATAAATATGATGATTCTAAAGAAAGTACAAAGGATTAAGTTTAACCTCCCATTTAAGTTAACTTGTTGAACTATTGTTGTAGAGTTGAAATATTGTCCAAAATCGAATCTGTGTCGAAATGGTTTACTAAATTCATTTAGGAGTTACAATTCATTTTATAATCACTGCACCCAGATAGATATTTACCTAAACTCCTTAGCTCAGTTTAAAAACTAGCTGAGCGGTTCATTAAAGATTAGATTATTTATTTAGTAATAAATTTAACTACTGTAAAAGCAATGCATTTTATAATCAACCGAATTTATACGCCCTAAGTCAGTATCATTATATTTTACTTGACATGTTTGAATATTTTAAATTTAGTTTTTAAAGTACTTAATATATTAATGTGTTTCCATTTTCAAAAATAATGTAATGTAATAGTTTTATTTAATTTATATGTTAAATTGATTGAAATGCTAATTAAATTTTTATTGTTAATGTAATTGGTTAATTTAATTGTTTAAGCTGTTTGATTGCAATTTTGATTGAGTTCTAAAATTAATTCAAATTGTTAATTTAATTTGTACATGGAGCTTTTAATTGAAGAATGCTATTTTTGCGCCCGAAACTGGAGTAACACTTGATTTATTAATTATGTTAAAATAAAAAAAATAAGAAACTTTATAATTTTTAAGCACCTAGACCGGGATAACGTAAAAATATGTGATTGAAACAAATATGCCTCGAAAAATAACAAGTTCGTATATTGTGTAATAACTACACCAAATCCATAAATTTATGTTTCATTTCTTTCGCCATTTTTTTCAACATCGTTCTATCTGCTTTGGCTGTAGACGTCAACGGCATTTTATCTAGGAACACAACACCGCCTCTTAATTGCTTTGCGTCAGATAGCCGAGCTGTAAACAAAAAAAAATATTTAGACTTCAAAAACCATTTTTAACAAAGTAAAAAGGAGGACTTAACAAATAATAGTAATGTTCATTTTAATAAATAATAAACCCCCGCGTTGGTCCGAGTCCGCGGAGTAGAATAGACTATCTGCCACTCTGCCATGCAGCAGGAAACAGGCGAGCACAGATTAAAATACAATTCGCTACCACAACAACAATACTGGTGGTCGAGTGCTGTGTAACCTTATCCACAGTCTACCCATTCCTGTTTAGTAATGACTCTATTATATTCAGGTCTGAATGATTTGGTAGCCTGTAAGTGATCTATAGATAGTCATTCCGTCTCGAATACGGAACATAAACGCACCTGTAACATCTTTGGTGTCTATAGCTCACGGTTGTCTCTTGCCATCAAGAGACCCGCGTGCGTTCGTTGACATCTAACATAAACATTATGAACTTCACTTCAACCTAGACGAAAATTACAAATCATTCATGATTAGCAATGACCTAGGTATTACTTTCGGCTAATCGTGGGTACCCTGGTTGCACTTCTGGCTACCTTTAAAAGCACACAGGTGGCTAGATACTCGTAATTACTAATGACATATAAATCGTTATAATAATTATGTTATCCTTTCCTGTACATCGCTGATTGTCTTTCAACACTATTGGACTTGAGCATTTACCTTTTACTAATTCTTTTATATCTTCAGAAGTTACTGTCTGATTGTTGTAAGTAGATATAAAGGCGATCGGAAGCTCTCCAATAACATCATGAGGAACTCCAGTCACCACAACATCAAATACTGCTGGGTGCTCACGAATAACGTTCTCAATCTCCAAGGGGCTTACCTAAATGTAAAATATAAGTTGGATTACATAAAAAGTTGATAGGATAACAAAAGGAAAACCCTAAGGAGGCCGGTTATATGTATCTTTAACACTATTTTTTTCTTTTCCCTAGTTTTGCTCTTCAATACGAATTTTAATGAAACACTGTCTATGAGTACATCAGTATCTACAGGCCGATGCTAAAATGAAAATACGTCACTACTTCAGCAACTTGTCAGGGAGAATAACGTCCTAACTAAATAGCTGTAAATACAGTGTGTCGTATCAAAAGTTTAGCCCTTTTAAAGGTCTTTTAGTGACATAATTTTGTTAAATCAATTATACTTTATTAATGCTAGTCACCGATACTAATATATAAAAAGAATTTCATTCCGTATGATACCTAGCCTTAAAATAATTACCTTAGAATTTAATGATTTTATTAACTATGACAGTGAGTTTATGAGTTACATCTAGATTCACATTTCGGAAAACACTCTCATGGGAAACTCTTTAAAAAAACGTGATAAAAGACAAACCTAACCCAGACCATTGAATACACGCCAAATTTTGTGACGAATGATCCAATAAATACTGTTCAAAAATACTGCCAATTCTTAGTTGTCGAGACTGATTTTTTAAATTATTTGTAAGAACAATTAGCTCTTCATCAAGATTCAGCATAAAGTATCGTACTTCTATTTAAATTATGCGCTTCGGCCTTACACTTTTTACACTATATACTTATATTTTAAAATTGGCTGACCTAATCTAAGTTTAAGCGAAATGATTAATTATGTAGTGACAACTCTATATAGATATTTTTAAAATACATTCGGATTTCCGAAGCTCAACGAATAAAGCCGAAGTGCATAATTTAAATATTACTACTATAACCTAGCTGAAGAGCGAATTTTCTTTTATAACTTTTAAACGGTTCTTTTATAATTACATGGTAGTTCTTGTATTTGAGCAGCAGTTTTAATCGATCTACGAAATACAGGCATTCGTTTTCATCGGCATACACAATGTCTCCTGTCTTAATCCAGCCATCTTCAGTTATCGAGGACGCCGTTGCTTCCGGTCTTCTGTAGTATTCCTAAAATATATTAAATTATTTATTTAATTTAATAATTAATTGCATACCCATACGCAAAACGAGGGGTGTTATAGGTCTCTCTTTCTCTCTCTCTATCTTTCTCTAAAACTAAGGAGTGCTGGTACAACGGAGAAGTTATAATGATGGATGCTCGAAGATAGGGGACGTAACCCTGGAACGCCTACTGGTAAAACCATCGAGCTTGGACTCATTCGTTTTGCTTCATCTAGATATATTCATAATTTTTTGATAACGATGACTTTATGATAAGGGTCTGATGAATTTAATGTTAGATAACTAAAATCATATCCATAGTAACATAGTTTTAAAGTTAAAGTCGATTCAAATTCTAGTTGAAAATCAAATTTTAGTTGAAAAATTAGGGTGAGTAACCTTTATCACTTAGGGGTATGAAAAACAGATAGAAGCAAATTCTCAGACCTACTTTACTTATTTTATTATTACTTATTTAATCGGCATAGCCGTTTTGGAGGTGTACGGTAACTAACATTGTGACACGAGAATTATATATATAAGATTAATTATAAATTGTACCTTCATTACTGCAGATCCTTTACACCAAAGCTCCCCAGGTATATTGGGCTCAGTAATTTCTTTCATAATATTAACATCGACGAGCTGAAACACACGCTTAAAATAAATTAAGTATGTATTGATTATTTTTTTATAGTTATTTTCTCATGGCATATATGCTCTTTTAAGAATTCGCTTCAATTTTCTAATACTTAGTAAATAAGAGTACAACAACAGCACTAGAAGACATCAATTATATTTTAATCGTTCATTAAGTTGCCATTTTTCAAATGTTAATTATGTCAAATAAATGAATGATCAAAAGATGACCCTGTCTCCGAATGCGGTTTTAAAATATTTTCATTATTTTGACACTCAAAAGTCTATACATGTTATGATACATACAAACTATAAAATTAGTGATGACATCTTGAAATGACTAAAATCTCATGATGATGATTTTCTCTAAAATCTAGAGACTTATCTGCGAAAGCTAACAATAACAGAGATTAATGATTTCATCTTTAAATCCTAAAAGCGTACTCTTGTTCAAAGTACTAGCGGATGATTGACATTTACTATTTATTGTCCGGGCTCCTTTGCAGTATAGACCATCTGCCTTTCTTGCCAGGCAGCTCGTAAAAGGCGAGCATCGGCTTATCATCACTAACACCGTGACATCTGACTAGGTGGTAGAGTTTCGCAGCGACTCGCCCGGATTGGTACTACCGCCTTACCTATTCCTGCCGCCATAACGTCATGACGTATTCCGGTTCGGAGGGTAGGGTAGCCTACTGACTTTTGCTCGAGGCCTAACATCTTGACCTCAGGTTGGCAACGCACCATTACCGTCTTTGGTGTCTCTAGGGGGCGTGAATTTCTTACCATCAGGAAATCCGTCTGCTTGTTTGCCTTCCCATAACATTAAAAAATTTAGCTTCTTAAAAAACCATCTAATCCAACAAACTAATTCAGTATTTATGTGAATTATTAACATTTAATTAATAAATGTTTATATTTCACAAGTATTGTGATAAATTAAATGGTGATTTATGAAACGACAATAAGAAAACAGAAACAGAGATGACTTAAAATATCATACGGACAGCTACACTAACCTGTATAGATTCATAATTATACTTTATGTTATTAGTTCTAGACCATTTTTTTATTAAATATTGATTTAATGCTATATTGAATATTTTACTGCTAATGCTGGGTATACAAATATACGGAAGTCAGCAAAGCTTTCTGTCTAAATAGTATATATTGAATTTGTTCTCATTAACATTCTGTTTGGTCTATAACAGGCTTAAAAGACAACAAAAGTATATATTATGAAGACAAATTGGGTTACCTAAGCAAGATTCCGGTAGGTTCAGCAGTTTTTAAAAGGCAAAAGCAGTTATTAATCATATAACTAAGAAATAAAAAGAAGTAAAGTGGAAAATAAGTATACTCTAGTTTTGTCTTTGATGTTCCATGTTTAGAGTTATGATCTTCATTTGTCAATAACTAGGTAACCCGGTGAACTTCGTATAGCTTGTCATTTACAATTACAAAAAGTTTGTATGGATGAAAGCATTGTTTTCCAATTTTCCCTACCGTTTTCCTGGTTTTTCTCTTTATAAGAACCCTTTCCTGGTGATAAACAACACAACGAAATAATTAATGAGCAAAAATTGGCTACCCGTTCACGAATGAGGCTATAACCAAGCGAAATGTGTATTCATTTATATATCGCCATATATTTTTGAAAAGGCCAAATTCTATGTGTACATAAATTTTGGTCAATTTGCATTAATTTGCCGATGGTTAATTTGCATTAAGCCCTTCCCTATCATATCTAAACAGTAATTCTATTTTCCGCCCCATTTAAGCGACCCTTGTGAGGACACTAGAAAAAACATGTTCAAGAATGCGTTTAGCCACGCGACTGTCCATTGGTCTGCGATTCAAGGTTGCACATTTGAAATAATCATAATTGTGAATAATACGTCATCAGTCATCATCAAACTATAAAAAGCTTAGATGTTACGGTTCAAATGGATAAGGGGGATCCCTGAACTACTTGAACTATTTCAGTGTTGGTGTGTTGGTGGAGACTGCATAGGAGCCACCATCATCCTATTTTATCCTACGAAAGTCTATAGAAGGACGCCAAGTAAGTGAAAATTTCCTTCTTTAACCTTTATTGCTAACTAGGTGTCCCGGCAAACTTCGTTCCACCTTGTCAGATTATATGGGGAAAAATAATAATAATGTTTTTCCCATTTTCCTTGCAACGTTCCCGGTTTTTCTCTTCATAAGAACCTTTTTCTGATAATAAATAAAACAACAATGAAATAATCATCCAAATCGGTTCAATCACTCGGAAGTTTTGCGCTTACCAACATATTTAGCAATTCATTTTTATATTATAGATATAGCCGTCAGCGAAAATCAACTTCAACTAAATATATTCCCATCTAAATCCCTTAACCATTGAGAGTTTATGTTGCAAAACTTACTTTTAATTTCAAGTGAGGACCTGGTTTCCCAATAGAATAAGGATGTTTTGGGTCAAAGATCGTAGCAAACCCATTTACTTCACTCATTCCATACATATGAAATAGTCTTGTTGCAGGTGATGCTTCCTAAATAAACCGCATAAAATTAGCAAGCTGTAATAGTAAATACATAAAACATAAAAGTTGTAGTAGGGATTTGCGACGGCAAAGGCTAAAGATCAATGCGATATTCTGACAGTGGTAATTAGCTACTATGACAATGACAGTCATAAATATGACTCCGTTGCAAACCTCCCTACCCTAGACAGCTTGATAATTGAAATAAGTAATTTTAAGATTGCTGGACAAGTTACAAAATAAAATTAATCCTATTGGAATTGATACAAAGCAAGCATTATATGCTTGTATTATTAGTATTATTCAACGACACTAATACATAGAAAATCACAGATAGATCTGAAATAAATTTAAATCAGCACCCGAGACCTACAGACTACAGGTCCATGCCATGGGTTATATGAACCACCAGGTGAAGTATACTGCACTCAGTTGGACAGCTTAAGGTGACGGCATAGTGCTGAATCTTATTACTTTATGCTCTTACATCGACCAATATATGTCACCTGGTGGTTCATATGACACATCTATTTTTAGAATGGGCTTGTAGTCTAATAGATATAGTGACAAATATGTTTTAAGTTGCCTCTGTCCGTAATCTAAGTCGAGCCTCGCAAGAACATGCGTATACATTAGCCCCTCGACTAACGAGAGGTCAAATGTAATTTTTAGTTGAATCCCCATCTTGCAATAAGCTTCATTACACTATTTTTTGACCTAAGATTGACTTGAAAAACTATATAATATATAGATCTTGTAATTGCACCAATAACATTTTCTTAAGATTGAAAAAGTGAGTATGAATGAATGAATAAATGAATGCACTTTATTATGCATCAAAATTTACAAAATAATACACACTTTCACTTATAATAATATTTAACTTAGGTGCACAAAGGCGGTCTTGTCGCGTCAGAGTGATTTCTGCCAGACAACCTTACCTTAGAGTGAGTTTAACTAATGTTATTTAAAATGCACATAATAATACACTAGCTTACCTTTAAATCATCATATAATCTTGGGTTAAAGGCACTACCGCCGCAATAAATAACCTCGTAACACGTAAAATCACATTTTTCTCTGATGTCTTTGTTTAAAATCAGTGACAGCAAATTGATGCTATAAACGCTAAATGTAGGCTGAAATTACCAAAGTTAGCAAATTTGTATTTCAACAAGTCACACAAATACACACACATGCACACAGAAACAAATATCAAAATAATTTATTTCACTAACTTAAATAAGTACAAATTGAATCAACGGCTGGAACACTTTGTACAAATACATTTTATGAATGTTTTACGAGGTTCCACTGCCGTACATAACACCTTTTTTATATATTTTTGCCCAATATAATACATATTCGTGTACTAAGAAATACAGACTTATGAGATGTGTTATCTCACAAATACCTGTGTCTCTAGACAAATGGCAAAAGCTTCCTATCTATTCTATTCTAACAAATATTAACGCCTTAGCAATATCGTTCATCAGTTGGTAGCCAAATGTACTACGAGATAGCGAACGCTTATTCTATTCAATCGCTACCAAAGTTGTTTATGTTTCCGAATTTCATTCCCTTTATTCCGTTCGCAAACGTCATTTTAAAGTGTAGCGCGCGAGATTTATGGTGATTTGGGAAAAGTTGAGACAGTTTGTCTTCTATTTTTATCTATTTTCATTGTATCTTTTTCTATTTTATTCTTTTTGTGTCTAGCGGTTCAGTTGTTGGACTTACTGCTAGAGGTCCCGGGTTCAAATCCCGGGTCGGGCAACAAAAATAAAATTGGATTTTTCCAATTAAAAAAAATGTTGCTTTGGATTAGATATGTGCCCGGTTGGCGATTGGCTTGCCACCTATAACATTGTGGGACTAAGTGTCTTCGGCTAGTCGTGGGTGCCCTGGTTGTGCCTCTGCCTACCTCTTCGGGGATATGGGCGTGAAGATACTTTAAAAAAAAACGCTAAAATATTATAGTAATTATAATATTACTTAAAGTATTAGAAGAGTATAGAGCAACAAAAACCCATAGCAATTTCCAATTCTTTTACATTATATGGAAAGGTACCAATACTTTCCTACATTTATTTAAAAAGCCCTTTCATTCTAATAAGAAACTACCAAACAATAAACAATGACATCACCCAGTCACCAAGCCCTTATCGTAGTTTATGTTTATGTTAGAAGCATGGAGACCTATTGAGACCCCAGCAAGGTCCTCAAGGACGAATTAAAAGTGTGAGGATGTGGAATGAACTCGCTAAATCACCAAAACATACAATAACAATCACATAAACACACTTTAACTTCCACACAGCTGTCAGCTGATCAAAATATTCGCCATTTTGTAGCGATAACTTCAAGTGTTTGGCGTCCGCCTATTGTCGTTCGCTTCTAGTAGAATTCGTTTCTCAAACCGGCCACTTGGCTATGGTTAACGATAAAATGAATGAAGTATTCTGACGTTTCGTAAAATCGTTTAGACTACAATAACATTTGGCTACCAATTAAAAACCATATTCGTCGGATCAAATTACATATCGTATACTTATGTCAATCCCGTACAATGAGAATTCTATTCTATTCCATTACAAATTACAATAGCGTTTGTGCCATTTGTCTAAAGGTCCTGCTCCTGACGGATTTGAACCCAAGCTAAACGCCATCGAAAAATAAAAAAAAAATTAGTAGGACTAACAATAATGGAACACATATTTTGGAAAGCCCTATATAATATAGAAAGTATCATTTTCCATTAAAACAAAGTGTTAGTTATATCAACAGCACTAAGCAACATGACCAATAATTGCCTCCTTAGATAACAGAAGTTTGTAGATTACAAAGATAACTTACAAATATATTTTTAATTGTTAATTCCTAAAAAATAGGAAATATAATTGTTAATTCCTAAAAAATAGGAATTTCCCCCCGTGTTGGTCCGGGCTCCTTTGTAGAATAGACCATCTGCCTTCTTGCCAGGCAGCTCGTAAAAGGCGAGCATAGGCTCACCGCCACTAACACCGTGACATCTTACTAGGTGGTAGAGTTTCGCAGCGACTCGCCCGGATTGGTACCACCGCCTTACCTATTCCTGTCGCCATAACGTCAATGCCTGCTGTTGACGTGTTCCGGTTGGAGGGTAACGTAGCCGGTAAACTGGCTTTTTGCTCGAGGCCTTACATCCTGGCTTCAGGTTGGCAACGCACCTTTACCACCTTTGATGTCTCTAGGCGACGTGAATTTCTTACCATCAGTAAATCCGTCTGCTTGTTTCCCTTCCAATATTATAAAAAAAATAATCTTACAAAAAAACCGTTTAACAAATAATGAGTAAATTGCACTTGATTTTTAAATGTGAAAAACGTTTACATTTATTCATGCTATAACTGCTTTGACTATAATAAATGCTATACAGAACAATAAAAAAAACTTTTAAGATTTTAAATTTAATATATGGATCTAACGACCTTATCAGCTGTAAGTAGAATCACCTAATAATAGAAATCATAGGGTCTCCCAATTCTACTAGTCAGTCAGATTACATGATCCCTGATAGATATCCCTCAATTGTGCCACGTGTAACCATGTTGTCAGTTATTGCCTTTAATGCCAGTGTTAGATTAACTAAGCAAGACTATATTTGAATTTCATCCTCAGTTTGTCAACTAACTATTTACATCTATTTCTCTTAAAAAAATTTTTTCACAGAACGTCGTAACCGGCAACCTTCAATATCTTCGCCGTTCATTATCTTCGATTATCATCTGACTTTTATGATCACATCTACATTGCTCGATGCGCCCATAAGTCAGCAGTTTTATTAATTTCTTGTCAACATTATGAAAATGTTCTAATGTAAATACTTTTGAATAAAATAGTAGTCCAACTGCTAAACATTGCTACTCACTCGATATTTGTTAATAAGATAGTATATATGTTCTTGAGTTGGTGGCAGCGAAGACTGAAGACGTGTAAATCTTAAAATTGGAGAGTGAATATATTGAAATAAAGCAGAGTACCACTGGATCGGAGACACGATCAAAGATAGTTTGATTGGTGTCGGAAAGTTTGTGAAGGTATACCTATAAATGAAAATTTGATATTATATAAATGACCTTATAAAACACAATAACAATAAATGAATATTCCAGAACAAGTAACACAAATTAAATAAAGTAAATGCCTGCCAGTGTCGGGAATCCAACCCGAGTTAGGCGTGTACGTTAGCCACTCGACCAGTAAAGCGGTCAAAATAGCCTAGATGACTGAAAGTAAGTTGTAAGAAGGTAGAGTGTGGTTCAGCTGCAAGACCGAATTGAGGGCACTGATTTACTCACTTCTACCACTAGCGTCCGTATTGGGCGTTGTCTAATTTCCTGCTGAAAGACAGAATCATATTATGTTGACTGATTTGGTGGTAAATCATAAAACGATAATTTTGAATATTATTTGCGTATGGTATATCTGATTCATCAATCTTTCATCCGCCATTTCTCACACATGGCCGAATAAACAGAGCATGCTTGTTTTACATCACCACCTTCTTCCAATATGTGGTGTCCAAATCCTCCGAAATCGTCCTGTTTTGTATGAAAAGACTGATGAATATGGAAGTTACTTGGCTGGTCTGCAACGATCGTAGCACTTCGCACTCAATATTCACTATCTACTCCGCAGTGATAGTAAATAAATAAAAATAATAAATACCATGCCATAGGTAAGGTTATAACACAGTTTTTATGAGTGATAGCTGCATTTTTTGGTAATCCTGTTGAACCGCTGGTAGACAAAAGGTATGCTATCGTATCATTGGGATCAAAATCTGATGGCCTGGAAATTAAAAACGTAGCATGCGTAAGATTGGATTCATAATCAACCATATGACTCGTAGAACAGCTAAGTTGTATAATATACAAAATAGATGTTCTACTTGTCAACAAATTCAATATGCAAGTTATACACGCAGAACGTCTATGTTGTATATTATGCAACACAGATGCGTATCAGCAAATTCAGTTTGCAAACTAAAGTATTGAAATATTGGTTTTGTTGTTAAAATTGATTAAGTAGTAATTTTGTTATTAAAATCAATGACTTGTCTTAAATTTAAGCTATTGTTGTAATGTAATGCTACAAGTATCAATATTATATAATTATATCAGCTACTACGAGTGTAAAATGGCGGTCTTTCTCTTCGGAGCATCTACTTACGTCTAACGCCGGTTACTTTTTTTATGTACTGGTATAACTCAATAACTCGTCTGTCTGTCAACTCTTATCAAAATGTGACTTGTTTGCATTCTTACCACGAAAACCACCTTTTCTAATTTCATTTCATTTATAATTGAGTGATTTCTTATCATTTGTTACTACAGCTTCTTCATTTTTTTGAATATTCAAACATTTTGAATGGAGTTAATCTTAATAAGTATATAAATTGACTCACTTGAAATTCTCCACTCTTACACCCGTTCCATACTTTTCAAGAAAATCAGAAAAATCTCCATTTTCACCTTCGTCAAATGTTTGAACTTTGCAGGTGAAATCCAAACCTTCTAATGCTAGTTTTACACATGGTTCTTTATTGGCTTGGCAAAACACAAGTTTTGGTCGTTGATTTTCAAAAGTTTGGCGCAGCTCATCTATTTCAAAAAATGGTATAATATAATGATTTTTTATTAGTAACAGGCTACAATTGTAGATAATAGAGAAATGAAAAAAAGTTACGGAGAAAAAAAAATATTAATCTCCGAAAGAACCATATATGCTATGTGTCATAAACAGATTAACTATTTGACAACTATCATTAGCCCAGTAAAAAGTTAAATGAAACCATGATCT